>JARHVA010000679.1:1750000-1817500 GCA_037957365.1 Torreya grandis
TATAAAATTCATTTGGGAGGAAGATACGATATAAAATTAGTAAGTGGATGTGAGGTGGATTATTAAATTGGAGAAAAATCTAATCATGGAAGATAATGGGAATAAAGGTGGACTATTAAATAAGATCATGGAAGACAATCATAATAAAGGTGGATTATTAAATTATATCATGGAATAAAATCATAATAAATGTGGATTATTAAATTAGATCATGGAGTACAATAAGATTATTAAATTAGAATGGTGGGGGACAAATGGAGTCTTAAGGCATGTGAGGATAATTTTGATTTTTTTCGATTTATGAAAATTATGAATTTCTAAAATCCATGGAATTTTTAATTAGATAAATATTAGTTAACTAATTTTGGATAAATTAAGGGATAATAAATAGTGAATAGTGATTGATGAATAGTGATTAGGGAAAATTAAGGATGATTAGTTATTTAGTGTAAATAAGGTTAAAATAAATATAAAGTGTTCTATTTTAAGTGTCTACATTTTCCCCTCTTTTATAAGTATTTGTGAGATGTTGACAAAGTAATGAATTTTCAAAGAATGAAAAAGTCATTAAAATGGTGGAATAAATAAATAGATGAAGAAATAATGTTATGATTTTTTCATTTCTAACCCATAGGTGTAGGAGTTTGGATAGAAGAATAAGATAATGATTGGAATAAAATGAGGGACCCATGATGATTCCCCCTTGAGTGTTCATGTGGTAAGGTAGATGAATGCTCAAAATTATGTAGGAGGAAACATGAGGAAGTGGTGATAATGAAGGTCACCAAGAAAGAGAAGCACTATAAATTGATCTCATACCTACAAGAGTAAAGTTTGTGTAAAATTATTTGCCCCTAGATAAAAATTAGAGAATATAAAGAAAAATAATATTTCTCTCATGGAAGCTACACATTTCGATAGTGCTTAGGGCTCAAGGGTCACATGAGAAGAGGTGGGAATGATATATCCTAGAAAGTTGTTGGCCTAAAAACAAAAAATATAGATTTTCCAATTTGAGAGGAAGATTTTACAAAATTGATAGTTTAAAGTAGTTGATAAAGATTTATAGCATGTCAATTAATTGGGACCTAAAATGGTGGAGAAAAATAGTTGTAAAATAAGAAATGGGTTGGAGGGGAAAATATGGGAATGGGAGGGGGATAAGCTTTAAAGGGAGGATGAATTAGAAAGTATAAAGTGACAATTGAATGTATATTGAATGGATGGTTATATAATTTTCATGTGTTTGTTTTCTGCCTTGATTTGGAATTAAAACATGGATAGGTGAGTAAGATTTGAATAAATTAAGTAAAATAATAATCACCAATAATATGAAATAATCATGATGAATATGTGTGTTTTATGCATAACGACTAAAATGATTGTAATTTATACAAAATAGAGTGCATCATGATATATAAAAATCATAATCACACTATATTGTAATACACAAAACAATATTGACTCAAAAAATGATAAAAATAAAGAAAAACAAACAAGTGAAAATAAGACAAACACAAAAAAAAAAAAAAAAAATTACACAAACAAAATTAATGAGTGGAAGATAAAATAGGTAAATTAAAAGACTAACAAGACACATGATAATAAAATCAAGTTTAAATAAAATAATTAATACAAGTAAATCAAAATAAAAATAAAACATAGGTGAAAAAAAATAAAGTAATCAACACTAAAAATGTTTGATGGTGGAGCTTGATCTTATTAGAATGCCTAATTCCTAATAGGGGGTGTGAGGGGCATCTCCTCTTGCCTGCCCCATCCCCCCCCCCCCCTCCTCCCACCCTCCACCCCCCATTATGGTCACTATGAGGGGGCATGAACTACTTTGGATACCCCCCTTGGTGGTGTTTTGGGGGTAGCACCGCTTAAAAAAATTTCGTGAAAATGCATTATAAAATATTGTAATTTAATAGTAAATCTAGACCATTCACTACTAGGTTGCAGATCTAATGGTGGAAATTATGTTTGTGAATTTTTACCCTAATATGTAACCCTCCTTTAATATGAAGGAAATTATAATAATGGAATCACACTATATATGAGTGAATAATATATTGTGGTGGATGTATTTTAGGTTTTTTCCTTTATTTGTTGGATTGAATAAGATAAGAACTAGTTTTTTTTGTGTGGACATAGCCCAAGTAGGTGAACCAAATTAAATATATGTCTCTATTATGTTATGTTTTTATGTATTTTATTTCCATATTTATTTTATTGATATTTCTCTACATTCTATATTCCTAAAAATTGGTATCAAAGTTTAAGGTTTATTTGGTAGATAAACTCATAGGAAAAGAGGGTTCCTAATTCCAATGGGAGCAATGGTGGAAGAAGGCAAGTTTAAGATCTAGAAGTTTAATTGCTAAAACTAACATCTATATAAGATGCAAATGGAGGACTATCTATATCATAAGTATCTTTTCTTACCATTGAACAAAATAGCAAAGACGTTGATGACTATGAAGGATGAAGAATGGGAAGTTATTGATAGAAGCACTAGGAACAATATGATTTTGCCTCATAGCATTGGTGGCCTTAAATATTTCAAAAGAAAAGAAAAAAATTGATGTGATAAAGGCATTGGATAAATTGTATAGAAACCTTCAGCCTCTAATAATGTATTCCTTATGAATCTATCTTAACATAGTCCTAAATTAGTTAAGCTTTATAGGAGTAAAATTTAATGATGAGGTTAGGGTTATTTTGATTCTATGCTCATTGATATAAATTTGGAATGGATTGGTCATGAATGTGAGTAATTATACCTCTTGTTCAAACACTTTAAAGTTTCATGATGCTATTAGTGTTATTATTAATGATAAAATGTAATGGAAAAGTACATGTGAGACATCAGGTAAATTTTTTACTATAGATAATAGGGGAAGACAAAAGGATAGAGGAAAGAGCTTAGGGAATCATGAGAAGTCTAAAAATGGAATATCCAAATCCAAAGGAACATTGGTGTGTTAGATTTGTAGAAATAAAGGATACTTGAAGAAAGATTGTTGGTTTCAAAAAGTAAAACAAGGAGATGGACAACAAGATAAAAACTAGGAAGAAAATGTAGCAAGTGATGTGTTACAATATGATTTAATCCTTTCTTTAGATAATATTAATGATTCTTGGGTGTTAGATTCAGGGTTTTATTTCATACTACACCTCATAGGAAATATTTTCAAGACTATGTTCAAGGTGTTTTTGGATAGGTTTATTTGGGTGATGGTGAACCCTGTAAAATTGTTGGAAAGGGTAATATAAAGATAAAATTATAGAATGGAAATAAATTGTTTCTAAAATAGGTGAGGCATGTTCATGAGTTGAGAATAAATCTAATTTTAGCAGGATAGTTGGGAAGTGAGGGATGCATAGTTACATTTGTATTAAATTTGTGGAAGGTCACTAAAGGATCATTAACAATAGAAAAAGGAGAGAAGGTATGTACATTATATTTATCTAATATTAATGTTAACTCTTCTACTGATTTAGCTTCTATATAAGAAGATACAAAATTATGGCACCATAAACTTAGGCACATGAGTGAGAAGGGGATGCAAGTTATCCACTCAAAGAATTTGTTGCAAGATTTGAAGAAGATGGATTTGGATTTCTTTGAGCTCTATGTGTATGGAAAATAGAAGAGAGTTAGATTTCTAAAAGTTGGAAAGATAAAGAAGGATGAAAATTTAGAGCTTGTGTATACAGATTTATGGTTATTGACTCAGGTATCATTCCTTGGTGGCTCTTCTTATTATGTTATATTGATGATGTAACTAAGAAAACTTGGGTTTATTACATATAAAAAATTGATGTTTTTGATACTTTTAATAAATGAAAAGCTTTGGTTGAGAATGAGATAGGAAATAATTTGAAGTGTGTCAGATCATAAAATGGAGGTGAATATTATAGCAAGGAGTTTGATAATTATTTTTCATCCCATGGGATTCTTAGAGAAAATATGGTTCCAAGAACCAAAACAAAATGGTGTGTCAAAAAGGATGAACAAGACAATCATTGAGCATGTAAGGAGCATGATATTACATGTGGGGTTGTCCTTATAGTTTTAGGTAGATGTTGTGGATACTATTATTTAATTAATAAACAAAGGGCCTTCAAGTCCTTTGGATGGTGGCATTCCATAATAAGCATGGAAAGGTAAAAAGGTAGACTATTCATTTTTAAAGAATTTTAGTTATGAAGCATTTGTCCATATTGATTTAAAAAATAGAACCAAGATTAAAGAAAAATCCAAGAAATGTACTTTTATTGGATATGGAGTTAATTATTTTTTTTACCATTTATGGGATTTTAAAAATTATAAATTAATTAGGAGTATATTTTTGATCTTTAATGAGAAGGTAATGTATAGAAATCAATTACAAGAAAATAAACAAGAAAATCCAAATACAAAATATGTAGTACTTGATGAAATCATTAGAAATGAAATTTTAAAAGTGATAGAAAATCATAATGTGCTATAACTATAATAAAAAAAAGTACCTAAAACTCCTAAAAGTTTAGTTATAATATATACCAGAGTAAGTAGTCTCCTTGAATGATACTCTCCTTCACATTATTATTTATTATTGATTGATGGTGGTGAGCCAGAAAGCTATGAAGAAGCAATTTAGGTAGAAACCAGAAAGAAGTGGGAGCAAGGCATGAAAGAGGAGATGGAATCCTTCATACATAACCAAAATTGAGTTTTTGTTCAATTTCCTATAGGTAAAAGAGCATTATAAAATAAATGGGTTTATAGGTTAAAGGAAGAATATGGAGGAAAAAATAGGTACAAGACTAGACTTCTTGTAAAGGGGTTTGTACAAAAGAAAGGTATAGATTTTGACAAAATCTTTTCTCCAATTGTGAAAATGACTTATATAAGAAGAGTTTATGTTTGGTAGTAGTAGAAGATTTGTACCTTGAATAGTAAGACATGAAGACTACATTCCTTCATGGTGACTTAGAGGAGGAAATATATATGGAGCAACCATAGGGATACAAAGTGAAAGGTAAGGATAAAATGGTTTACATGTTGAAGAAGATTTTGTATGGCCTAAAACAATATCCAAGGTAGTGGTACTTGAAATTTGACATGTTTATGAAAAAATAAGGTTATAGTAGATGCCATTATGACTACTATGTTTATTTTAAGAGATTAGATAATAGCAGCTATATTATTTTTTTATTGTATGTGGATGACATGTTTGTTACATGATCTAATATTCATGATATAAATGAGCTCAAAATAAAACTAGAAAATTTATTTACAATGAAAGATTTGGGAGTTGTAAGTAAAATCCTTGGTATGAGAATAATAATAGATAGATAGAAAAAATAGAAAATTGAGATAATTAAAAGAAGATTACATCAATAAGGTGTTATTTAGGTTCAATATGCAAGATGAAAAACCTATGAGTATACCTTTTGGAGGGCACTTCAAATTGAGCAAAGAATAGTGTCCTAAAATGTAGGAAGAAATCAATTACATATCTAAAGTGCTCTATGCTTCAGTAGTTGGAAGTCTAATGTTATTTATGGTGTGCATAAGACCATACATTATTCATATAGTGGGAGTTATCATTAGGTTTATGGATAATTTAAGAAAGGAGCACTAGGATGCTAATTGGATTATCAGGTAATTGAGAAGGACCACTGATATATAATTATGATATAAAGGATAAGATGTTACCTTATAAGGATATGTTAATGCAAACATGATTAGAGATTTAGATGGTAGGAGGAGAACCATAGGTTATGTATTCACTATTGGTGATATAAAATTTAGTTGAATTTCAAAATTGTAGAAGGTAGTTACTTTATCAACTATGGAGGCATAGTATGTTGAAGCTATAGAAGCAAGCAAGGAGATGATATGGATGTAATGGTTCATGAAAGATTTGAGACAAAATAAGGAATATTGTATGTTATATATTGATATACAAAGTGTGATTCATTTAGCAAAGAACTCAACATTCCACTCAAGAACCAAACATATACAACTCAGGTATCATTTAATTCATTCAATTTTTGAGGATGGTCAAATGAAGTTGGAAAATATCCATATGAGTTAGAGTCCTATAGTTACATTAATAAATCTAGTCACAAAGGTGAATCTAGAGAGTTATTCAAATTCAACAGGTCTTCAAGGATAACAAGGAAGATGAGAAACATACCAGGGTCAAATTTTAAAGAAACGTCCAAGGAAGAGTTGAAGCAGTGGAGTTACAACAATCAGTCTCCAAGTGAGAGATTATTGGATGGTGGAGCTTAATATTATTAGAATACCTACTTCTCAATAGGGGGTGTGCATGGAAATTCCCCCCACTATGGTTTCCATTGGGGGAGGTGACCTACTTTGGAGCCCTCCTAGCAGTGGTTTGGGGGTAGTGCCTCTGAAGTAAAATTTTATGAAAAATACATTGTAAAATATTATAATTTCATAGTAAATCTAAACCATTTACTATTAGGTTATAGATCTAATTGTATAAATTATGTTTGCACATTTTTTCCATAATATGTAACACTCCTTTAATATGAGGGAAATTATAATCACAGAGACACACTGTGTGTGAGTGAAGAGGATATTGAAGTGATGTATTGTAGGTTTTTTTCCCTTCATTTGTTGGACCAAATAAGAGTAGAATTGCCTATTTTTATGTGGATGTAGCTTATATTGGGTGAACCATGCTAAATCTATGTCTCTATTGTGTTGCATTTTTATGTATTTTATTTCCACATTTATTTCATTAATATTTCTCTATGTACTATATTCATAATAAAAAAGGAAGAAAATGACATTATTAAAATTTTAGTTGAGGGCTAAAACTTTTGGTATCCAACATTTTTAACAACATTACATAATAGATGGGTAAGCACAAAGATAACCATGTGATTTTGGATATAAATGGGAACAAGTGAAATCCCATTTTGGATGAATGGAGATGATGGAGATAGTGGCCAAACTGACCCTAGGGGCCCCATGTCCCTAAGCATTACCTACATAGTCTAAACACTCTTACCATTGAAAATAGTGAGAATGCCCATGACAATAGGGATAAAATTCAAGCCAAATTTATTTCTCCCATAATTGGGGAGAAAAATTAATGAGGGAATGATAAGAAGAAATAGATAGAGGGAGGGGAAATAGACATGTATGTACAAAATAGTGAGAGATTGTATTATAAGAATACTCATAAAATGGGTAAGATCCTAATGGATAGATAATAAGAGATAGGAGAGGAGTAGGAGAATAGATAAGTTTTCACCTATTTAATGATGAGATAATCATAGTTTCCACTTCACATAAGCCAAGAGAGAGAGAGAGAGAGAGAGAGAGAGAGAGATAATAGATGAGTGGGTACTTGTATAGTAATGAATATAATCATGGTATCTATGTCATCTAAGGAAATAGGTTATACATCTGGTGTTGTAATGGAAAAAGGGTTGGAAAATGGTTGTGAGGTAAACAAAGTATTTAGAGAGGGATAAGGCATAGAAAGACCATCCATGCATAACATGCAAAGACATTTAAGGAAGAAATGGATGTACTTTAAACAATGAACCTAATAACATTTTGTGCATTTAAATAAGAGAGATGGTGGCATTAGGAAACATGCATGTAGGAGTAGTAAAAACTAGTGATTTCACTCTAATTAGTGGGGATCTTGAATGATAATGGATTAATTTGAGGGAATCCAATAATGGATGATGAGTCAAAGGATAAAAATTATATGGATGAAGGAATATTTACAAGATGGTGAGGTCACAAATGAAGAGGAAGAAGAAGATGGATAATGGTGTAAAAATCCTGATGTGCAGAAGAATAAAAAAGGACCATGAATCATGAGTAATGTCACCAAGTTAAATCAAGGAGGATGAGAAAAATGAACTAAAATAGAGCAATGAGAAGAAAAATAAAATTTATAATATGGGGGTGAGAGGAATGTGATAAAATAGAAGATTGAGGAATTTAAAAGGAATGTGAGAGAAGTTTATCAAACATGAAGGGTAAGGGGATGATGAGAAATATGTTAGGAAATGAAAGGAGTGAAAAGAGGTCTAAAATAGACCAAGGAGAAAATATTTTGGTGATAAAAATGATAAATAAGGAAACACATGAAATGAATGGGAATGGGAGCAAAGAGGAGTGGAAATAAACACACAAAGGATGATATGAGAGTGAAGAATCAATTGGTATCATGATAAATTAAGAATGGATATGAAAAATAATGATAGGCAATGAGATGAATAGCAAAGAAAAATATATGGTGGTGTTGGAGATTAAAATGGGATGAAATATGTGAAAGACATTAAAAATAATGGGGGGAAGAAAAGGATGGGTGGATAATAAGGTAAAGATATAATGTGGGTGTCAATCATCTTGTTAGAATATATTGATAGGATGAATGGGCGATTAGAAGATATTGAAAAGTTGAAAAGTGGTGAAATGGTGAAGAAATAGTGGATAAAAAATGAAAAGTAGATGATAGGAGAGTGAAAAATCAAGGTAATATAGAAACAAAATTAAGGGGAATGAGATGAAAATAAGAGATGAAGATAAGGGATGATAATAAAAAAGGGAGGACTAAGTAAGAGGATTGACAAGGATACAAAGCATAGATGCTCACACAGACATAAAGCATAAGTGTGTACAAAGATGGAAAGAGAAAAAGGGGAAAGTAAAGCACAAAGGATTGAATACATAATAATAAAAGGGAAATTATGAAAGGCTTATCAAAATATAATGACCCCAATTGAAGCTAATTGTGGAGGAAAAAATAAGATGGAAAAGGTGGAAAGGATGAAAATAAACCAAAAAAGGAAGTATGGAAAATGGAAAAGGTGTGAATAATGGAAAATAAAAAAAAATGGTGGCACATAGAAGAAGAAAAGAGGGATACATAAGATAAGGGGGAACACAAGAGAAGAAGTAGAAGATGTGCATAGATGGGGGCTAGAATAAATAGAAGAAATAAAAGTAATGCAAGATGCAAAAGATGGGAATGATGAAAAAATAATCATGAATTGGAATAAAAATGGCTCAAAAGTGGTGGAAGAGAAGTAAGAAGGTGGTATAGAAGTAGAGAAAGATGAAAAAATGTACATCATTGTGCAATGGAACTTGATAATGTAGAATTGATGAGGAAAATAAAGTGATGAAGAGGGTATGAAAATTTACCAAGGGAAGGGGGAAATGATGAGGATGGTGAAAGAAGATAAAAGAGATAGAGGGAAAGGTTGGGAAGAAGTGGAGAGAGGAACAAAAATATGAATGAGTGGGTGGTGGAGTGAGAAACAAAGCATGCACAAGAAATGCAATGAAAGGTGATGGGGAGACCAAAAAATCATAGTAGATGGTGGATTTATAGGAGAGAAGAGATGCAGTTGAGTACGGTGATCAATCCTATTCTTAAAAGAGATTGACAAGTTGGAAAAGTGGTTAAAAGAGATTGATAAGCTGAAGGGGAAGAGGTGGTGAAGAGATAAGTAAATAAATGGACATATAGGAGTCTAGTGAGAAATGAAGATAAAATAAGGGGGTGTGGCAAAGATAACCTTAATAATTGAGCACTACCTACATAGTCCAAAAATACCTTAGGCCAATTTAGTTCTCCCAGAAATGAGAGAAAACACAAAGAATAAGTATTAGACAATGTTAAAAATATAACGATGTTAATAAAAATTCCATGTATCCCTAGTGTAAGATGCCCTAAGAAAGAGGGGGATATTATCAATGGACAATTAGTGAGAAAAAATATGAAGAATTGAGATGATAATTAGTTGTTAGTGGTTGAGCTATCCTTATAAATTAAGCAGCACCTACATAGTCTGTGGACATTAGGTCAATGTATTTCAAAACATACAAAAAGTGATGAGAAAATATGTTGATGGATGAAGTATTAAGATTGACCCTTGGATGTTATTAACTCACTTAAGCTAATGATTGCACATTGTGATTGTTTATGATGATGGACTTATTTTCCCCAAAGTAATGATATATGGAAAGAATGGACTAAAAATGTTATATCTGAAGATAAGCTACATGCTTTGAGGTGTCCCATGAATAAGGGTTCATAGTAGTAGATGTGGGAATGATATATCCCATTGAAAAACTATGAGCTTGGCTTAGTTGATGAATTTAATGACTAATTGAGTGAGTGAATGGGTGATAGACTGATGGAGAAATGATGGATATTGTGATTTTTTTTTGTCCCAATCAATAGGTGTGGGAGACTAAGTGGAAAGACTAATAAATGATTATGGATTATTGATGTGAAAGAATAAAAAAATAAGTTATGAAATTGAATAATGATGATTGATCACAACATGGATTTGATATGGATGGATGGAAGAGAGACAAAATTATGGGATGCATGCTGCAGTAAATATGGTTTTCACCATGTCACTTTCTGAAATCACCAATAAACTATTTTTTACATGTAGATGAACTATTTTTATCTTTTATCTTTTGTTTTTGTTTTTATGTTTTTATTTATTTATTTATTTAAATTATTTGATTTTTATTTTTTGAGATGTTTGATTTTTTTATGTGTGAGAACAAAAAATATATGAAAATGATGTAACATGATGGATATGCATGGAGCTTTGTGAATGCGCTAATAATTGTTTTTTAGGTGATGACCCAATTATTTTGTTAACACAATATATGACTTTTAATTTGTATCAAAGGAATAAAATGGGGAATATGATAAGTATGAAATGGTGAAGATGAGAACCAAAAGTCATATTTTTGCATGGAAAAGAAAGGTGAACTAATCCTTACAAGCAATGGGTCAAAATGTACTTCTTGTTAAACTCATAAAATACTAACTTTATTGGATGTTTCTAGAGATAAATAGCCCTAAAAAAATTGGTAAATGGGATAAAGATACCCTTTTCATCATAGGCATAAAGACAATCATTTTAAATAACTTGTTTTTGGACACCTTTTGAATTAATATTTAATATTTGTCTTTGTGACCCCCTACATGTAGTCTCATGTGACTATGAAGACACATGGGCTCATCACCAAAGGATATACATATGCAAGTAAGGGCATGTCTCCCCAATGCTAATCCCACACAAATAGTGAGATGTGAGGGCTCAACACTAAATATTAGCGAAGGACAAGAGATGTGGAATTAAAATTTGATGTTGCATAAGCTTTGGATAAGGGTTTTTTTTTTAATTATAAGGATTTTAATCCCAAGTCTTGGCCCCATGCAACTAGTAAGATGCAAGGGCTCATCACTGAAGACCAATATAGGTGAGAAAAGTTACCATTTTTGTTTTTGTTTTTAGCATGATATATATTTTTTCTTAGAGGGAACTAGAAGAGGAGAGTCTATCATGGACAAGCTTATAGACTAGGATGTGGGATAGTATTTTCTAAGTCTTTCAAGAATATATTTGAAAAAGAGATGTACTCTACTCATAAGAACTAAGGAAAGAACCAATGTAATGCTAATTTTGATAATTTTTTCCATGGGATAATAGGGTTATATGAAAAGTGAAATGATATGATAATATGTATTTTGAAAGTTTTTGTTATGCAAACTAATAACTAAATAATCACGAAACATGACATCTAATATGCAATAAAAAAACATAAATGATGGAAAAATATAATAAGGGCAATAAATAATGTAATTGTAAATGGGTTGCTCACAATTGTCAAGGTACTTGTAGATAACAAGTTATTTTCTTTTTGATTTTTGATTTTATAGTTTTTTTTATTGGCATCTAAACCCAATGGAGAGTCAAAAGATACATATTTTTTTTTAGTTTTTGATGTTTAGCATTTTATTATTTTTGGCATATCAATTATAAAAGGGTTAAAGGTTCATGATTTTTATTATTTTTTACCACATGAAAATTCTAGATAATCTCTATGATTCTGACTAAATTTCCTCTTCAATCTTAGCTTCAGTTCTATCATTTATTTTGATTAGTACTT
Source organism: Torreya grandis (assembly GCA_037957365.1). Classification (NCBI taxonomy): domain Eukaryota; kingdom Viridiplantae; phylum Streptophyta; class Pinopsida; order Cupressales; family Taxaceae; genus Torreya; species Torreya grandis. Next base: position 1,761,978 of record JARHVA010000679.1, read on the forward strand.
AACCAATATGAGATAAATACATCTAAATATAAATTTATTTGGAAGAGTTCTATTGTAATTTTGGTTTTTCTTGGGAAAACACAATTATCAAATAGACCCACATTAATATGATTAATACTAACTATAAACTCTGGAAACATTAAGACTTCTTTAGATCATCATGGAATTATGAACCCTTTCCCTATAAGAGTTACAAGTGGTACTATTAAATAGTATAAAACACCAGGGACTAATTAGTTCACCATATGTACAAAAGCCAATATCTCTTACCCAACCACTAATGAATAACCACAAAATACTAAAAAATTCAAAATAAGATAGTTCTATATTGATAATCCAAAATTCCTTGACAAAACATGAATATTAAATGTTTTTTTGATGTGTGTCAATTGTGATCTCAAAATAATTATCTAACTCATTATAGTGTCATGCTATCAAATTACCACAATAAGTATGTAAGATAGGAGTTAGGAGTCATTCTTGTATTATCATTAGAAGATCATTCCATGTTGTTTCTCTCCTAGTTGGCCTGAGGTTTTCATTATCATCAATGCTATATCCATCAAGAAATGAAGATTTTATTTTTTCATCTATTAGTGTCTTGAATAGGTTTCCACCAATAGCGTATTTTTTATTTTTATTACCCCTCAGAGCCTCAAAAAAGGTTTTACTAAGGATAATTTATTCAAATTTGATGTCTTCTTAGATATTTACAAATGCTACAACTAATATGCCATAATGGAATAAGTCCAATTATGTGTGTTTATTTGGGTCCCAATTGACATGTGTAAGAAATGGTATGTTATGATATTAAATGGTAAAAGTAAGGATAGTGCTTATGGAAGGATAACATGATACACAATCCTTATAAAGGTTATGAATAAAAATTCCATTGATTCCAAATAAAGCTTCCTAACCATAAAAGAATTTATGACATTTTCAAACTTATCTATTGATGCAGTTGTTATTGAGACCAAGGTGAATGTTGATGTTGATGTTGATGTTGAAATTGATCTTAATGCCAAAAAATAGATTATAAATCAGATTTAGATAATAAATTTTATCTTGGTTTGAAGGTGGCCACAAGGAAGGCCTACTGAATTTCATTATCCACAAGTACCTTTTTCATTGCGCATTTGGAAATGATGGATTCAAGACCAATTTTTTTTAAATAAGGAATCTTAAGTAATGAATAAAAGATATGTTGTTGGATAATGATTGGTTGTTGATCCGTGTTTGTAAGTAAATGAGTTTGATTATGATTGGGAAAATACTCTTGGTATACCTCCATTTTCTTAATTTTAGAATTAGACATATTTGATTCTTTAGTAGATGAGGGTTCTTGGAGGAATTTATATAGGATGTATTTATACATAGGTTATGTCTTGAGAAGGTATAGGATGGGAATGTTAGTGGGCATATTTTCAAGATGGTCAATAATTTTATACTTCCATTAAACATTAGATGATGGTGCACTATGAGTGGTGATTTTTGCATGCCTTATGGTAATGATGCATTCTTAGGTTTTAAAAATAATGGCATTGATGTGATTGTTCATAAAATCAACACTATTGACTATGGAGTCAAAAGGATGACTAGCTTGATTGACATTACTAGTTTCAAGTTCTTATTTTTTCTTACCTTTTCCTTGCTCATGTTTGGGTAATGGATCTTGATATATCCCTAAATTTTGACTGTTAATTAATTGTGTTTAAAATTGGTTATTGGTGGGTTATTTTTATAATTGGTGTTGTCTAAGTTGGGTTTGGATTTTTTTGATTTCAGTCACAAAATCACCAAAAACATTATTATTCTTGGCAAGAAACTTTGGTTTTTTAATTTGTTTTAAGTAATTATTGTTGGGTTTAAATATATTAATAATACATTTATTAATCAAAGTGAATTCAATCTAGACCCCTTTTCAATAATTTCATCAAATGACCTTAGACAAAGGAGTAACAAGTGATATCCTAAGTTTGAGTTAAGATTGTTGAAAAATATATCTATGAGTTTGATTTTGGGAAAAAAAACATGAAAAATGGCTTGCCAATTCCCACCATATTTGTAAGGAGGTAAAGGTTTTACCATTAGATTATTTAGTGTTAAAAAGGTCTATTTTGGTCAAGTATTTTTTGATATTATATGAAAATTGACAAATAAATTTCTCAAAAATGTCCTCAAAAGTGAATATTGATCCTTTAAGAAGGTGTGAAAACCATTTAAGGACTTGACCCCTAAGACTTAGTGGAAATAGTCACAAATTGTATTTGTTACTAAAAGAACCATCTGCACAAGTGTCATAGAATTCTTTAAGATGATCCCTAGGATCTCCCTTGCCTTTGTATTTGTCAAAATTTTTAAATTAAAAAACTTAGGGAAAGGTGTTGTCATGGTAGTTAAATCATATGGGTAAGAACAAATTTCTTCAAACTTATATTATTTTTGATAGGAAAATGTGCCATCCTACAAGCCTTCAAATTTATATTTAAATATTTGAAACTCTTAGATAATTTGAAGTGGTATTTGATTCATTTGGCTTGAATAAGGTAATAGGTTTTGGTTTATAAATGGGTTTGGGTTAGTGTAGGTTTTTGAAAATTGGTGAAATGGTGGATTTTTATTGAAGCGATTGGGATGTGGGTTGGGAAAGTTAGCATGTTATGGATGTGAAAAGAAGTTTTGATTAGTGGAAGTGTTAAAATGTGTTGGATTAGGATTGGTGTTGTAATTAAAATAATGATGGTTTGGGTGAGCATTAAATTTGGGTTTTGTTTGATTAAAGTTTGGGTTGGAGTGGCTTAGGATGGTTGGGTTAAGGTTGGTATTAAATTCGAGGCCGGTTGGATTAAGGTTGGTGTTAATTTTAGGGTTTTTGGGTTAGGGTTGGTTTTAAAATTGAGGTTGGTTGGATGATCTTGGTTTAGGATTTAATTTGGATATGAACTAATCATGTGATTAGAATGAGTGTTAATGTTAAATTATTGGTTGGGATGTGGGTTATTATTGAATGGATTGGTGTTAAGTGATATTGTTTTGGATTAAATCCTACAAGATAATGGGAAAAATGATTTTTTAAACTTAATAAATTTCCGTTTAGATTTGGATTGGTAGGCATACTTAAATAAATACCCAAGCTTAGATTTGATAAAGATTGGTTGATTTACGAGCTAGAATAATTATTCAAGCTCAAATTATGATTTGGATTGATGATTTTGATTATTTGTGAGCCATGAAGACTCAGATTTAGATTGATTTATGATATATCACTATTATCCAAGCTCATATTATGAATTATATTGATGATGTTATTTATTTTTGAGTCATGAAGACTTGAATTGGATTGATTTGTGAGCTAGAATAAGTATTCAAACTCAGACTATGATTTAGATTTATAATATTATTGATTGGTGATCTATGAAGACTCATATTTTGATTGATTAGTGAGTTAGAATAATTATTCAATCTCAAACTATGATTTTGATTGATGATGATATTGATTAGTGAGTTATGAAGACTCATATTTGGATTGATTAGTGAGCAAGAATAATTATTCGATCTTGGATTGGATTGATTGTAGATAGGTAAACTTGAATGAAAATTCAAGTTTGGATTGGATAGATTTATTATGAGATATATTTATAAAATAAGGACTTGACATAGGAAAAACTTAACACTAAAATGTTAATGGATCAAAGTGGTAAAAGAAAAAGTTGACTAAAAACTAAATGCCTTTGAGTTTTGATTTGAATGTTTTTATTTTAATGATTTTATGGATAATAGAATCAAAATTATTTTTGTTTACACTCAAGGTTTTGATCATTTAATAGAGAAAAAGGAAATAAAAAAATAAATCATACTCTAAATAACCAAATAATTGCACAAAAAGATGAAAATCTAGGATAAAGGTCATGAACAATGTTTGGGCCTTCTGATGTCACTTACTCATCCATGCTCTCAATCATGGTCTAATATTTAAAAGAATTAACCATGGAGGATCCTTGCATTCCCATTGACCATTGATTCTGATTTCAAGGGTGTGTGGAAGGTAACTTCTCAGCTTTAACTACTAATTGATTCACCAAAGTTGAATAACAAATAGGCTTTCCTAGGATTAATGTTTTCATAAGATTATATAAAGGAGAGTCCTCTATATGCCTTGAGGTATAATGAGACCCAAGACCATATTAGGAGATATTGAAACCCTAGTTATTGGATCATGGAATCCTCTCACATTAGGGTGTGCTTAAAATACAACATAATTTAGGCCTTTGAAATAGTTAATTATGTTATTTATACTGTATCAATACAAAAAGTTTGGCCTACTACATGGTAATGATAGAGATCCTAGAAAAATTAAAAAAAAGTTAATTATTGTTCCTAATTCTTAGGTATCATCACCAATGTGATGCCAAGGGAAGAGCATACACAAAAGACAACTTGGGTAACACAAAGAGTTATAAAGTTACTTTTGATTCTTGAGTATCATCACTAATGTGATGCCAAGGGAAGAACATATACAACCTTCCGACACACACCCATAATGTTGAAACAAAGAAAATAATTAACTCTAATAAATTAAGTGTGAGATAATTAATAGAAAATGAAAAGGAAAATAAAATAAAATATTAGTAGAAAAATAGAAATATTTGTTTTTTATTTTAGTCCTTTTGTAAAATTTCTTTGACTAACATTCTGAAAAAAAATTGTTTGAGAGTTTATTTTATCTTAGAGTCAAGGAAACCTATAAAAAAAGAAATTAAAAAATAGAAAAATAAGAGAAAATAGAAAAAATCAACTGAAAAATAATTTTAAATGCAACTATGATGAATATGAGATGAAAAAGATGAGGGTAGGTCTCACTGAACATGCCAAATATGTGTGTAGTAAATCTATCAATGTTATTTTATATAATAATGAAATCTAATCTAAACTAACTCAACTTATGATATAGATTTTAAAAAAAAAATAACACAAAATTATACCTTAGTACAAAAAAATCTTCCTTTGTTATGATATGAATTTGATTTTCTCTCTTTGAATTGTGGTTTCTCACTATTCTAATGCAAGGGAAAATAGGCAATGTTGTGGTATGCAAAATTCTCTTTGATGGATTTGATTTGATTGTGTGTGAACATGTGAAATTTTATTATAAACCTATCATGATAAACTTGTAATGAATATGCTTGGCTAAATTGGAGGAAGAACCTCCAATTTATAGAATTTAGAAATGGATGTGAACCATCCATCTTGAGATGAAGATCAAGGGATGAGAGTAAAAGATAATTTTTAATTCATAATTGGAATTTTAAATTAAAAATTGGAGTGGAGAACATGCAGGATTCACAAATGAATATAAAATTTATTTGGAAGGTAGATATGATGTAAAATTAGTAAGTGGATGTGAATTGGATTATTAAATTAGATAAAATTAGATCATGGAAGATAATGGGAATAAAGGTGGATTATTAAATAAGATCATGGAAGATAATGAAAATAAAAGTGGATTATTAAATTGGACCATGGAGTAAAATAGGATTATTGAATTGGAATGGTGAAGGATAGGGGGAGCCTTAAGCATGTGAGGATAATTTTGATTTGTTTGGATTTATGAAAATTATGAATTTCCAAAATCTATGGAATTTTTTATTAGATAAAGATTAGTTAACTAACTTTGGTTAAATTTAGGATTAATAAATGGTGATAGTGAATAGTGATGATGAATAGTGATTAGAAAAAATTAAGGATGATTAGAGATGATTAGGTTTTTAGTGAAAAGAAGGTTAAAATCTACACAAAGTGTCAGATTTTTAGTGTATATGATATGTATGTATATATGCATACATGCATGCATGTATGTATGTATTTGTGTATTTATGTATGTATGTATATGTACACAAACCATAATAATAATAAAAACATTACCTCCAAATAATTATACATCAGTTGGGTAACAATAGTAAATGTATCACTAGATGGTCAACAATCTGGCTATGATAAAGATGGGATAGTCTCCTGCCACAACATAAAAAATTACATATATATTTTTCAAATTTATATGTAAATTGATTATTACCTTTTAAATACAAATATTTGAAATTTAACATGTCAATTATTATTATTATTATTATTATTATTATTATTATTATTATTATTATTATTATTATTATTATTATTATTAATTTTTTTCAACATTTAAAATATATAAGACACATGCAAAGGTGTAATTAAGGTGTTCAAACCAAAATTATTTGTCAAAAATTCTTCATTCATAACCATGTCAACTATCCCTATGAAATCACCACCATATTTGAGATACATCACATCCTACATATCATTTCAAGGTACAATGCATATAACACCATAAGATATACAATGGTGTGTTTATGTAGTACTGCTAGCTAGAGGATCCCCATGTCCATGCTTGCTAAAATCAATATGAGAAATTTAGATCATGTGCAAAATGAGGGTATCAATAATCACATTAAGACCATGTAAAATTTCAATATTTACAATCTTCACTATAAAGGTTATTGTCCCAGGTTGAAGTGGGTTTTCAATGTGGACTCTTGTAGGGTGATAAGGAACATGATGTGTACCTAGTCTATTCTATTTATAATCTTTTTCTTAGATCTAAAACTATGATCAATTAAAATAATTAGGAATTTCATTGAGTATAAACTTGTGATATAATTTATTTAAAAAATACAAAGGAACCTCATGATTATTACAATGTGGGTGATCAATGACCATCCACCATTGATCTCAAACATTGGATCTTATAAAGTCATTATGGCACCAATGGATTGGGAACCATTTCAATTGTAATAGATGTAGAGCATTGGTTCTTGGATTAGTGAATATTTATCAAAATTTGTCTATTGTTGTTTTTTTGTCTCTCACACAAGTCACTAATAATTCATTAACATAGTAGGAACTACATCTCTCTATTAGCTACCAATCTTTCAATTTGACCTCTTATTTATGGATTCAACTTCACCTAGTAATGAATTTAATGTATTTTTTTTAAAAAAAATTAATGGGGGTTAGTCAAATGATGATCCATAATTATCTTAATTAAATTTGCAATCTTTATTTTTTTTTCTACTATATGTGCAGTCGAATCCTCTTGACTATTGTTGACCAATTTTGACCCTCGAGGTCAAAATATCAACCCCTATAGGCAAAAATTGTATTGTGTTATTGTGATTCTTTTTCATATCCAATTAGATTCCTTAATGGTCTTCAAATAGTCTTTATAAGGCATTATTATTATTGTTTAAGGTAAATTTGGAGAAATTAATGCAATGTCTTATTGTGGTCTTCTAGTGGTTTAGTTATGTCATGGAGCAATGAGATTTGGTCATGTGGTGTCATTAAAATTAATTTCATTCCATAATCAACATATACAAGAATTTAATACTTATTTAGATATTTTAAGGTTCTTTTGAAAAATTTAAGGTAAAATTTTATGTGAGAAAAGGTTGTTTTTGACTAATTCCAATATATGAAAAAGATTATAAAATTAATGATACATAATCACACTCTTTAAAAGGTATTTTTATTATTTTTATAACTTCATTATATGTCAAGATGTCAGAAAATGGTTAGATTCTTGAACTTCAAAACTTAATAAGGAGTTTTATGCACATGTATAGACTTGGAAGATTCATTTTTTAGGTGGATACATTGAAATAATGTATCTTCATCTCCATAAACAAAAAATCTTGATTTTATTGCAGTTTTAGGTCCAAACATTGAAATTTTTGATTAAAAACCTTCATCATTCTCTTCACAAGATAGTAAGGGTCAACTTAAAGTGTTCATTTTGTATAGGGGAGAGAGATTTAGGGTCTAAAATTTTTTCCACAGGAGGGGGTCATAATGAGATTTATATTAATCATAATATTTAAAATATTGGTGGCTTGAGATTTATTAAAAATCACTAAGACTCTAGGGTGGTCTAAAAGAGCTAGAAAACCCTATAAGCTCACTATTTCTCCTCAAAATGGTAGTTTCAAGAAAGATGAATTCATGAGATAAAATTAATAAGATATAGGTGACCTATGAAGAAATATTAAATTATTTTAAATTCCTACTTGGAATGTGTGGGATTGATTTGATAAGAAATTTCTTCTTTTAATCAGTTTGTAAAGGTAGTTTTCATGGTTTCCTATTTATTTTAGGGTTTTCAACATTTTAAGTGATACAATAAGGTTTTAGACCACACCTCACTATCTATAATGCTCCATCAGTGATTTTATATACCCATTTCAACCTCATTTTCTCTGAGTAACATGCAATGCTCTCAAGCTCATAGATTATGTGTGTAAGTTATATGTACATCAATTGTTTCAAGGTATGATCCTACCTCATCAAGGTGATATTTAGGTATTTAATTCAAAAAATAAGTGAGAAGGAAATGAATAAGTTCTCTCAGAACTCAGAAGATCATATTTTCACCATTTGAAGGCCTAAAACATGAAGAATGTAGACCTAAAGGTCTATAGACCTGTAGGTCTAATGTTTAAGATAAATTATGTTAGATATTTATAAAATTTTGATTTTAAAGGATTAAACCATGAATTCAGTGTAATGTCTTCACATTTGAAGAGTTTCAAGATAAATGAAGAAGTGTGGTTCTAATACTTGATGATAAACACATTATCAATCACCACCTATAGGTTGAATGCTAGTTTGAGTAGTGTAAAGTCTCATAAGAGCATTGAAAATAATATAAAAAATGTGCATTGAAGATAAAATGTGAACTATTAGGTAAAACCTTCAAGTTGCCAAATTCATGAAGTAAAATTATATCTTCAAAATGCATTTATGAGAACACTAGGTCTCATATAGACACATATAGGTTTGCTTAGATAATTGAGTTGGTTATCAAGATTGGAGAGCTTGAAGAAGTTTTTTTAGGGTATAATGAAGGTATAAACCTTAAACATTATGATGAAAGTCACTAAGGTGACTAGGGACTTGTAAAAGGTTTTAAACACCAAATGTAGATAAAGTATTATATGACTACCTACAGGTTGCCTGTAAGTGACTCAAGTGGTTTCTAACTTAACAAGATGATGAATGAGAGTTTCAATGTTTGGATGGAGAGAGTGATATGATTTATTTAATACCAAAGAGACTAAAATAAATATTAGATAAGGAGACATCCATATAGACTCAATGTAACTCTACATACTCATACATAGTAATTTAGCACCTATAGGCCTGCTCATCCCTACAGTGGTGAGATACCTATATTTTCATGAAGTAAAAGTATATATAGAGAAGAAAAATCATATGTAAATCACTCTCAATTGATAAAATTACACTTCTATGTGAATTTCAAGGACAAGTAAGATAAGGTCAAGTTTTGATAAAGTCTTTTAGGCCCTGTTAAACCTAAGCATGCACACACAGTCTTATGTGTCTTTTGTGTGTGAAGAGTTTTTTTAAATAAAGGTAAGATGAGAACATAATATCCATAAAAATTTATGAATACTTTCAAGGAAACTTGTAGAAATGGATACAGGGGTTGCAAGAAACCAGGGTTCATTTTAAGATATCATATCAGAAACCCCCTTAGTTTTATTTAGGAAAATCCAATTCATATCCTTCGAAAATATTAAAATTTCAAAAAAAAATAGCCTTCTTAAGTTTTCTATATAATCATCCATCTACATAGTTAAAACATATAGGTTATGGGATAAATTAAAAAAGATTATAAAAAATTTTCTAAACTTTAATATTATTGCATATTTAGATTCTTCTCAAAGATCTATGCAATTTTTAAAAAATCATCTCAAACTGAGTTCATATGCAAAAGTTATGTCCTCCAAAAGTTGGTACTCAGTTGTAGTGCATTATGTTATAACACGATAGAAATATGTATCAAAATGGAAATATGTCACATAATGGCACTATGTCATGTGATAGAATACTAAAATTTATATTCCTCTTTAAAAGCTATACAATTTTTTTTTAAAAAAATCTCAAATTGATTTTGTATGCAAAACTTATGGCCTCCAAAATTTGGTGATTAGTTATAATCCATTATGCTATCACACAATGAAATTATGTCACGTGATAGATATATGTTGTAAGATGGCACTATGTCATGTAATAACATGAAAAAATTTAGATTCCTCTTTAAAATTTATATAATTTCAAAAAAAATTTGTCTCAAACCAATTCTATATATAAAATTTATGGCCTCTAGAAGTTGTTCAGTTGCATTAAAACATGCCACTTGGGGAATCATGTTACCAAGTGATAGCATGCTATTAAGTGACAACATCATGATGCTATTGAGTGATAGCACCATGATGTATTTGGGCAACATTGAATGCCAACTTTCTAAGGCTGTAACTTTTGTATCAAACTTAGATTGAGACACTTTTTTAAAAAAATTTGTATATCTCTTCGAGATGGATTTAAATATAAATGTATTATATATAAGGAAAATCATATGGATGCTCCCATAATTATCATAAATGATTAACTAGCTAACCTCTGAAAAAATTACATCCCAAAAATTTAGGCGAATGGGTCTTATGTACTACTCCAAAAAATTCACCAAATATAATTTACCAAAAATTAAATATTCATGAATTAACAAATATTCACCACTAAAATTTACCCTACAAGAAACCATTCAAAATAAAGAAGTTATTGTGAACTCATCTAAGAGATATAACGATGTTATGGAGGCATGTGTGTCTCAAAATGGTGAAGAGTTAGTCTATTGAAGATGATAAAATAACATAAGGACTCGGAGGAGGTGATAGGGACTCCAAACAAGAATAGAATGAAAATTTGAACCCTGCAATAGTGACTAAATAGTCAAGATAGTCAACTAGGGTATTTTGTGTTGGTTGGATTAATAACCCTATCTTGAATTGATGATGGTCTAGAGAGTAAAGATGATAAGAGGGTCATTCAGATAGATCAATATGGACTATACATACATCCTAGGGTGTTTTGAAATAAAAGCCAAACATTATTGCTTCTCCTTCAGACCTCATCTCTCTAACCTTCAAAAATACACACTCAACCACCTAAAAGGCTACCAAATTTTTCTTAAATCCTTCATGAAAAGGTACTTGTGTAAAATGGTTTTTATAGGTGTTGGATGGGTCTATAAACTCCCATATTATGGTATTGGTTTAGATAAAAAGGATCTCTTCTTTATGAACAATTCTTAAGAACAAAAAAAGTATAAAATGCTTATAAACCCTTGTGAGAAATAGGCTCTCAAATCTTTCAAATTGAATGATTCAACCTCCAAATGACCTTGATGATATTCACAAGTCTCATGGGAATCTATTGTGTCTTTGGTTAGTATATACAGGTATAATACTATACACAATATGCATAAATACATAGTTGTGGGTGTGTTTGTGAAGGTGCAAGGTATAAATTGGCTTCTAAATCAATAACATACATTTTATAATACTTTAAATGGGTTTAAAAACCTTATACACACCTCTACATGTCTCCCAAAGTGGCATATAAGATCTATAAGTTGTTAAGTTGGCTAAGAAGGGAGAAATGCACTACTATTGTAGTTAAATGGCCTACCTATAGGCCTATAAGACACTTCAAGAGACCTCTCCTTAGTGGATTTATATCTTCTAGGATTTTTTATACTTAAAAAAATTCATTCCAATCAAAATATCCTATAAATTTCTTACTAAACACTTAAGCTGTTTGTCATACCTGCACAAGTTCCTAGATTAGGGTTTTTTACCATTTCATGGTTTACCCATTTGTATAGGGTCACAAGAGCTGAATATTGACATGGAGAATATTTTTTGAATGTGTAAGGTGATTCACACACATCTTATAATTTTCACATGTGTGGGATTGATTTTGGGACAAAACTATTTTTCTAGGTAAGAAGGCCTAATTAAGGAGAGAGAATAGAAAAAAAGGACACTTCCACTCAGAGTTGATCCTAAAAACTAGAATTAAGTTGTAAGGGGTTACTATTTAATCAAAACTATCTTTACTTTCCAAATATACTTCATACTTTAATCTACACAAGGAGTTTTACATGTTTTCAGGGCTACAAAGAATGAGGCCAAATGAGACCTTTTGGTGCAAAATGAGATCTTGGGGGTAGTTTAAGTCCTCCAAATGAGTTATTTTAGGTCTAATATGATGTGAATATGCCTCTCATGGAGAATAATGGTATTTATAAAATCCAACTCAAGTTTTGAGCTATTTGGCTAAGATTGGCATAGTAAGACAAGATGGACTTCAAGACACCTAAGAAGAGAAGAAAGTGATGTGTCAAAGAGAATATTTAGAGATCAGATTAAAGTTTTAAATAGAATAGAAGGATATCAGATAAAAATTACCTCAATATCAGTTAAAACACTTATCATCTCACAAGCCAAGGTAAAGGATAGTTTTGAGGAACAAGGCAAGGTGTCAAGCAAAGTTACAAACTTCCAAGTCACTTGTAGGAGAAGATCATATTTAGAAGAGCTACACATGTCTTGGGGGGTCTGATCTAATAGTTTCACAACTATATTCTTTATTTTAACTCATGAGACACTTGTCATCTCTCTCTCCTATGCCTCTTTCTCCTTCTCTCACATTTCTTTATAAGTTCAACCTTGATAGGATATGTTTGTATCCTCCACATATGTATGGAAAATCCCTACCCATTTTCAAGATTTTATCAATGATAAAAGTCCAGTTTTACCTCCTCATTTGAATAGTTTAATGTGTGTGTTTTATTAGTTGATCTGATCAAGTGATTATCTTTACTTCTTTGGTATGTTTTCTTTGTTCAACATTAATGTTCAGTTTAAAATTATTTTTGTAGGTCTTTTGAAGTGTTTAAGTGAGGTGTAATGGTTGAGTGAGTTATATTTTCATTCTTGTTATTTCATGACCTCTTGAATATTCCTCCTAACCCAATAATTTTTCACAACCTTCATGAGAAATGTTGATATAAAGAGATAGATTTAGAGTAATGTTTTTTAAATTTAGTCCCATGTTTGAAGTTCATTTGCATCTAGTCGGTAGTGGTCAAATCAATTTAGTGCATCACCTTTATTAGAGTAGGGTTTTCTCTCTTTTCCTAGAAATTTGGTAGAATAGTTTGTGAGATTAAGTGATTCATCAAGTGGAGATAGCCCTTTAACCTATATATTCAATCAAATTTTAGGCCACCCATAGCCTAGGATTGTTTCCATGTTAATCTAAATTTTGAAGGATTGAACTACCTTTCAAAGGGTGTAAATTTGGTTGATAATAGTTTTGACATGCATGATGGGATTAAGGTTCAAAGTATTGGAAAGATTTTTGGTGTTTTTCTTTTACATATAAGCCTTTGGAGGCATTCCAAATATCAATGGTGACTCCATGCTCAATCGGTTGGTTTTACCAAGCCAATCAATTGTTCAAGGTAATTTGTGTTTCAATTAATTTTTTTGATGAGGTTGTTATGGCTAAGTTTGAAGTAGAGTTAAATTTCATGAAATTTGGTGAGGCATCAAAAGCCTACAATATTCCCTATCATCCCTATGATGAGCCTTATTAGCCTTACTATGACCTTTATCAGCCTTATCATTAATCATATCAGTCCTATAATCAGCCTACATTTCCCTTACATGACTATGATGTTGCACATGATCAAACTTTATAAGTTCAAGATCTCCCTAGCCAATATATCCACTTCTCAAATGAGTCCATTTTAAGTTTCAAGCAAACTCTCTTGGTCTATGAGAGGTACATGATAGGGGTTAACAAAAAAAGTAATATGGTCAAGATATCCCTATTCAACTCATTCATAATATGAGAGACTCATTACAACTAATGAAAGAAGAATTGGCACCTATTGAGAGAGCAAATTGGTAAATCCTCTCAAGTGAAATGTTGGATATAAGTGGTCTCATTTAAAAAATAGAAGATAAGCTAAGAGTTCATGAAGGACAATAAATTCAATCCTATCAACCCATTGTGTCTTCATATATACCACCTCAACCCTCACATATGCCACCAATTATTCCCCAAGAGACCTTTCCAAGTGAATTTCAAAGTGTTTCAAATCCTTCATATAATGTTCAAACTTTTCCTTCTTGGAAATCAATCCAAAAGAGAATTCAAAAGAAGGAGGAGATTGTTATTGATTATCCTATTATTGAGAACCAATATTCTACTTTTATTCCTCAAGAAATCTCCAAGAAATCTTTCAATAATTTAATCTAGAATCAAATGGTGAAATAATGTAGTAATCAAGGTGAGACAAGCATAGATTGGGGAGTTAAATTTAAGGAAGAATCTGAACCTATGCAAGTCCCTCCCATCCCTCCTCAAAAGACCTCTTGTATCCCATATCAACCTTCTTGCGCTCCTTATCCTCATGAAGTCACTAACCACCTTCATGAAAATTTATTCCAAGAGAGTATTGATAAGAAAATTTATGAGTTGGAGTTGAAAATGAAGATACTTGAACCAAGCCAATATTTAAATATTGAATTCAAATAAAAATTTGTGCCTATTCAAGCTCCATTTCCCTCTCCTCAAAAACCCAAATATTTACCATTTTGGAGGTATAACCAATAAGGCTCTAAAAAAAATAAGGAATTATTTGTTGATAACTTTGAAAATAAATTTTTATTTGTTTAATATTCTCAAGAAGGCTATGATAAATATGAAATGGTTGTTGAGAAGGATGAGGAACTCATAGCCCAACTAGACTTGCTTTCTCTCCAAGAGTTCGTAGAAGAATATTCAATTATAAAGCCTATCCATAAGCTACATACCATTCCTCATATTCCCTATCAAAATCATAAACATTTTCATCACCCTTCCACCATATCCCTTATGGAATAGGAACCTATCCTATGGTAAGTAAATGAAGAAGAAGTTGTAGCTACAAGTGAAGTTCAAGGAGAGTGTGATGAAAATAAATCAACTGAATTTGATAAGGAGATATTCATTGGTAATACACTTGGAGAAGATAAATTAAAATTATTTTTCAAAGAGGAGGTTATACAAGATGATTTTGATAGTATGCTTCAATAAGGAGAGAGGGGTCTATATAATCTTGTTGAGGCTATAACTAGTCTTGATGTTGGAGACTCTCTAAGAAAACAAGCTTATTTCTTGAGTGAATATGACATGGTTTGAAATGATAAAGTATTTGAACTTGAATAATTTTATTTAAAATCACGTAATGACTACATATTATGGTTTGAAAATCTTTACAACCCTATAGCTCTTGAAGAGAAAGATGAATATGCTTTTTTATTTTATCTTGCTCATGTTGATCAAAGAGAAGAGCCAAAAGATGAGTGGCAGTAGTATATTGAGTTTCCTCAAGATATTGAATGTATTTTTGAAGGTAATTTGACTATTTAATATCATTCTCATGAGGATGTTTAATATGATACATACATTAAGGACCATGATGCATCTTAGAGTGAGTATGCAAAGCTCCTTAAAGATCTTGATGAGTTTGTAGCGGCTAGTAGGAAGCATGAGGTCACTCAAGATACCATAGAGGCTTAATAAGAAGGATTATATGAATCATAATTAAATTAAATTGCATCTAAAATTCATCATGAGAAGGATCTTGAAGTAGATAATGATTTCATCTTCATAAGTGACTAGTTTTTAGTTGTCACTTCACTTGAAAGCATGTTAAGAAGATTGGCATTTAACAGGAAGGTGAAGTCAATAAGAGAAAGGTATAAGAGGAATATTTCCTCATGCTATTATTCACCTCATGGAACATAGATATCACAAGCTTCCCATTTGGACTTGGAGGAAGAAGTATTTTTTTAGGTCAGTTGTATATATTAGTTGATTTCTTATTTGTCATGTTCCCTAAATACTTAGCTAACACATGTTTATGTCTTTTTGGTTTGATTTATATGCATTATCCTTGTTTTATATGATTTGGAGGTCAAATACATTTTTTTTTCATGTTCAAGGTCTGGTCATGTCTAAATTTAAGTGCAAGTGAATCCATTTCCCAATGGAAGGGCAAGGCTACTAGTCTAATTAGCATAACAAACATGTTACCCCTGTGAATCACTAAGTTGTTGACCAATTTTCACCCCCAAGGTCAAAATTTCAACTCATATGGGAAAAAAATTTATTTTCATGTCTTAATAGCCTTGTTCATAGCCCATTTCATGCCTTAGTGGTCTTCAAATAGTCTTTGAAATGTCTTATTAGTGTTGTTTAAGGTAAATTTGGAGAAATTAAGGTAATGTCTTGTTGTGGTTTTATAGTGGTGTAGTCATGTCATGGAGCAATGAAATTTGGTCAAATGGTGTCATAGGTCCGTAGGTATACTTAAAATTCATTTAGTGCCTTAATAAACTTATACAAAGATTCCATGCTTCTTTGGAGAGTTTAAGGTTCTTTTGAAAACTTTAAGGTAAAGTTTTATGTGAGAAAAGGGCATTTTTTACTAATTCCAACATATGACAAAGCTTCCAAAGTGAATGATCCATAATAAAACTATTTCCAATGTCCTTGGAGTGGTTACATAACTTCCTTATATGTAAATATGTTGGAAAAGGGTTAGATTCTTGAACTTCAATGCTCGAGGAGTTTTATGCACATGTAAAGACATGGAAGATTCATTTTTTAGGTGGATGTATTTAAATAGTGTATATTAAACTCTATTAACACAAATTCATGATTTTATTTCAGCTTTGGGTTCTAAAATTGTAAAATTTGCTCTAAAACCTCCATTGCTATCTTCACAAGCTATTAAGGGTCAAATTCAAGTTCTCATTTGATACAAGGGAGAGAGATTCAGGGTATGAACATTTTTACATAGGAGGGGATCCTAATCATATTTATATTCATATAAAATTTCATTATATTGGTAACCTAATATTTATGAAAAATCACTGAGACTTTAGGGTGGTTTAAAAGAGCTACTCAATGCCACAAGCTCATTGTTTCTCCTCAAAATGGTAGTTTCAAGAAAGATAAATGCATGAGATCAAGTGAATAAGATATAGGGGACATGTACAGACATATTACATGCTTTTCTAAGCACTAATTGGCACTTTTGAGATCAATTTGATATGAAAACTTTTATTTTGCTTAGTTTGCAAAGGTGGTTGTCATGCTTTCTTATTTATTTTAGGTTTTTCAAAATTTAAAGGGATGGAATAAGGTTTGAAACCACAAATAATTATATCTAGTGTTGCATAAATTATTTTACATTCCCATTTCAACCTCATTTATTCCAAGCAACATGCCACGTTGTCAAGCTCTTAAATTATGTATCTAAGTTGCCTGCACATCAATTCTTTCCATATTTTATACTACATCATTAGGGTAATATGGATGTATTAAATTCATAAGATAAGTTATATGTTAATAAATAAGTTTTATCATAACTTAAAATATCATATTTGAACCATTTGATGGCCTAAAGCATAAAAAATGTAGACCTACGACTTTGCAGACTTACATATCTACATTATAAGATAAATTGTGTTAGAAATGCATCAAATTTTTAGTTGAAATTAATAAACCATGAATTAATTATAATTTATTAACATTTTAAGATTTTCAAGACAAATGAGGAATCATGGTTCTAAGACTTGATGCTAAACACACAATCAATCACTGCCTATAGGTTAAATGCTAGTTTGAGTAGTGTAAAGTCTTTTAAGATAATTGAAAAGAATATGACAGATATGAATTAAAGATAAAATGATAATTTTTAGTAATAAACTCTAATTTCACAAATGCATTAAGTAAAATTATATCTTCAAAAGGCATTCATGATAACACTAGGTCTCATATAGACACTAGAGGTCTGCTTGGATAACTCGGTTGGTTTTCAAGATTGGAGAGATACAAGAAGTATAAAAATTGTAGGAGGAAGTTTATAAACCTTAAACATCATTATGAAATTCATTTAGGTCATTAGGGACTTTTAAAAGGTTTTAAACTCCAAATATATACAAGTTATCATATGACTACCTATAGGTTGGCTATAAGTGACTCAAGTGGTTTTTAACTTGAGAACATGTTGAATGAGGGTTTGGATTTTTGGATGGATAGAGTGCTAGGCTTTATTTAAGACCAAATATACTCAAATTAATATTAAATAATGATACATCCATATAGACTCATTTTAACCCTGCATACTCACACAGTCAACTAACACCTACAACCTTGCTCAACCCGATAGTGGTGATATACCTAAATTATCATGAAGGAAAAATTATATATATAGAATAAAAATAATATTTAAATAACTATAAATTTATAAAATTACAATTCCATGTGAATTTAAAGGACAATTAATACAAGGTCAAGTTTTGATAAAGTCTTTTAGGGCCTGTTAAGCCTAAGCATGCACACACAGTCTTATGTGTCTCTTGTGTGTGAAGAGTTTATTTTAATGAAGGTAAGATGATAAAATAATATCCATAATTAGTTATTAATAATTTTAAGGAAACTTTTATAAATGGATATAGGGGTTACAAGAAACCATTCAAAATAGAGTAGCTCTTGTGAACTCAACTAAGAGATATAATGATGTTCTAGAGGCTTGTGTGTCTCAATATTTTGAAGATTTGGTCTATTGAAGATGATAAAATAACATAAGTAATTTTAAGAGGTGTTAGGGACTCTAAAAAATCATCATATAAAATTTTAAACCCTACAACAGTGAGATAATAATCAAGTACAATTAGCTAGGGTCTCTTGTGTCAATTGGCTTAAGAACCCTATCTTGAGTTGATGGTAGTCTAGAGAAGAAATATGATAAGAGTAAAATTGGGATATATAAATATGGAATATAAAAACATCTTAGGGTTTTTTTAAATAAAAACCAAACACTTTTACTTCTTCAAGCCTCATCTTTCTCTAGCCCTCAAAAAATGCACACTCAACCACTCGAGAGGATACCAACTTCAGCTTGGATCTTTCATGACAAGTTTAATTATGTAAAATGGTGTTTATAGGTGTTAGAGGGGTTTATAAAATCCCATATTAGGGTTTTTTTAAGAGAAAGAGGATCTATTCTTTATGAACAATCCTTAAGAAAAAAATAAGTCTAAACCCCTCCTAGTGACTTGATGTAAGAAGTAGGCCATAAAATGATTTAAAATTAGATTATTCAACCTAAAAATGACCTTTATAATATTTTAAACTATCATTATCACTTTATTTTGCCTTTGGTTCACATATGTAGGTACAATATTATACAAAATAGGCATAAATACATAGTTATAAGTGTGTTTGTGAAGGTGAAAGGTATAGATTGGATTATAAATGAATAAAAAAGATGTGAAAACACTTGAAAAGGGTTAAAAATCCTTATACATACCTATAAAGGTCTCCTAAAGTGACATATAAGATCTGCAAGTTAGCTAAGAAGGGAGAAATGCACTATTTTGCTAGTCAAATGGCTTACTTATAGGCTTATAAGACACTTCAAGATAACTCTCCTTAGTGGATTAAGCTATGATAGGATTTTTCATACCTCAAAAAACTAATTCCAAGAACTAGAGCCTAAATATATCTTTCCAAACACTCTAACTGTCTCTAATACCTGCATAAGTGCCTAGACTAGGGTTTTTGACCATTTCATGGTTTACCCATCTGTATAGGTTATCAGGAGATAAAAATTGACATGGATAAATGCATTTTCATGGGTAAATTTAATCACACACTATAATTTTCACATGTTTGGGAGTGATTTTGGGCCAAAAAATAGTTCCTAGTGAAGGAGGCCTAATTAAGGAGAGAGAATAGTAGAAAAAGATACACTCAAGGTTGGATCCTAAAAATTGGTATGGAGTTGTAAGGGGATAATAAGTCCTCAAAATTTTTTCTAATTTCCTAATATCCTTTTTACTTTCTTCTACACAAGGATTTTTACACATTTTCAAGTTATAAGGAATAAGGTCAAATTAGAGCTTTTGGTGCAGAACATGATCTTGGGGGTAGTTTGAGGCCTCTAAATGATATTTTTAGGTTATATATGATGTGAATATGTCACTCATGGAGAATATTGGTATTTATAAAAGCAAACTCAAGTTTTGAGCTATTTGGCCAAGATTGGCATAGTATGACAAGATGGACTTCAAGACTCCTAAGAAGAGAATAAATTGATGTGTTAAAGGTAACCTTCAAAGATCATATGAAAGGTGTCAAGAGTGGAGGATATTGGTTCAACATGACTTAACCATCAATGAATCCACTTGTCATCTCACAAGCCAATGCAAAGGGTAGTTTTGAAAAACAAGGCAAGGTGTCAAGTGAAGTTAAAAACTTCCAAACCACTTATAGGAGAATAACATCTTCAAGAGAGCTACACATGTCTTGGAGGGTCTGATGTAATAGTTTCACATGAGACACTTATCTCTCTCTTACACCTCTCTTTCCTTATTCTCTCACATTTCTCTATAAATTCAACCTTGATAGGCCATGTTTGTATCCTTTACTTGGGTATGGAAAATCCCTAACCATTTTCAAGCCTTTGATCAATTATGAAAGTCTATTTTTACATCATCTTTTAACTAGTTCAATGTGTGTGTTTGATTAATTAATCTTGTCAACTGATTATCTTTGCTTCTTTGGTATGTTGTCCTTGTCTAGCATTCATGTTTAGTTTGAAATCCTTTTTTCAAGTCTTATGAAGTGTTTAAGTGAGGTGTAAATGTTGAGTGAGTTATATTTTCATTAGTGTCATTTCATGACTTATTGACTAGTCCTCCTAGCCTAAGTATTTTTCAAAATCTTCATGATAAATGTTGATGTAGAGAGGTAGATTTAGAGTAGTGTTTGTTGCAGGTTAGTCTCATGTTTGAAGTGCATTTTTAGTTGGTTAGTAGTGGCCAAATCAATTTTTTGTATCATCATCATTAGAGTAGGTTTCTCTCTCTTTTCTTAGCAAGTTGGTAGAGTAGTTTGTGAGCCTAAGTGATTCATCAAGGGGAGCTATCCCTTTAAATTAGAGATTCAATCTAAGTTTAGGCCACCCATAGCCTAGGATTGTTTCCATGTTATTAAAAATTTGGAAGGCTTGAAATAACTTCTAAAGGGTGTAAATTTGGTTGATAACACTACATGGGGGGTCTTGAGTAATTATAGGAGGTTTGGAGGGTTAGGATGCTTTTTTATATTTTTCTCTTCATCTTAAACTCCCACATTTTCTTCTACACATGGATGGGTTTTATGCACTATAAAAAATAAAAAATAAATGGTTTTAACAAAAATAAAATAAAAATTGTTTTGTTATAATTAGTAGAAAATTGGTCTATCACCCTCTCCTCTTGTGTGTCATTATTGATAGTCTCACGCAACAATATTTTTGAGATGTGATAGATTTTTCCTAGGGTAAAATATTATATTTTATAGCACAAGTGCATGTTTAGCATGGAAATCACGTTTTTGATATGAATTTTTTATGTTCTTTATATAAATTATTAGGACCGCATATACGGTATAACACATACATGATAAGTATACATGGTATACCACATATTCAGTATACCATTTACATGGACTAGATACATAGCTTAGGTTTGGTACTATCAAGTTTAAGAAGTAAAATCAGATATACATTATTTTTAAATTACTTAGGGATTTATGGTCAATTCTTGTTTGAACAAAAAAAATAAACTTTTTGGCCCCCCAAATCATTGCACTTACCCATTGTGAACACAAAAATAATAATAAATTCCATCAATTTATATGCGTAACAAATGTCCCACTTTAAAAATTTATGTGAAACTAGATGAACCATCCCCATATATATGTACCAAGTCACTAACAACATATAGTGATACACACATTTTCTCTATTAAATTTTAAAAACATTTATTTAGTCTCAAAAATGGTTTTTATTACCAAACTTAGGGTGTGTACCTACTCACACACAAAATAAAATTCATGTTTTATACTAAAAATGACAAAATCCAACTTCATCAATGATAAAAACTATGAATTTCATCAAGATATTTTATGAAAATATAACTATAATATAAATCACACTCTCATATGTGTGTGTACACGTGCATAGGTGTGTGCACGCTCGTGTGGTTTTTATCTTTATTGATTTCTAATCATGTCCTTAAATGCCACTATATACCACAACTATGTATTTATTTATTTGTTTATGTATCTTTCATTCCATTCTTCCAAATTTAAAAAAACCATAGGGTCAAAAATAATGCCTAATTCTTTATACATTTTTAAAAAATCAAGCATTTTTTAGGTAACTATAGGTGGGTAGGGGGCCATAGTCTACTAAAAATTATTTATCATTTTCAAGGAATATTACCTTGTAAAATTATATAAAATATATTTTTTATAGATTAATCTCATTTGGGCCATTATTTATATTTTTAGGCTTATTGTAACTCTCTTTTAGGTGTGAATTTATTATAATTATAAATACATTTTATCCTAGATTTATGAGGTGGATCTCACCTCTATTTTTCAATTATATAATTTGGGAGTTAATTTCACAAGTAACTTCTCCACCCACATGTCACACATATCCTCTGCACTTTTAAGAGGAATAGGGACATTTGGCATACACATGAAGCTTGTTCATGCAACTCTTTTTTTCCCTCCTAACTCTATTTATTAAGCTCTCATCTCTCATTATTCTCAACACAACTATCTTGTTGCACAATATTGATCTTGCATTTTTGTAATGTTATTTTTTATTAGGGCCATTCTTCTCTTTTTATCTGTCTTATCTTCTACTTGGTATGTAATTAGAGTTAAATTATTTTCAAGACTTCTAATAGATTTTGTGGTTTTCCTATATTCTGTGGTTTCCCAACTTATCAAATATTTTTCTCAACCTTGTTGTTTGATTCTTTCTCAAGGTAATTTTGATTCATTTTGCATTTATTTGATCTATGTTTTCAATTTTATTAATATAATCTTAGAATAATTCCTAATATGATATCTAAGTTTTTTTTACATTGAAACTTGAGTTGTGTAGGTTCTTTGGAGGAAAAATTCAAAATTTTCCACAAAGGCTTACACCCTTGCTTCCAATTTTTATTCTCTTTCTCCATATTTTAGCATAACTTCTATCACTTTTTAACATCTTTAAATTTTAATGTGCACTATAGGTTACTTTCAAAAGAAATATTTTTAGCTTTTTAAGCATATTACACAAATAAAATATGCCATTATTTCCATTTGTTTAATGTAATTTTTTATAACCTAACACATTAAAATAGATGTATCTTTTGATTGACAAACTGATTTTTTTAAAAATTTAATAGGATTTTTCATCTTCCATCTAATTTTTTTTTCAAAATTTTAGGAAAACCCATTTCATGATTTGAAATAAATTGGAAAAACTATGATTTCTTTTTTTTCAAAAAATTGACCAATGTACTCAATTTTACCTTTGTATAAAGATTATATGTTTGTTTCACATTAAAACATTCATTTTTAAGCATCTTAAAGAGTTTTAAAATTTTGAATTATTCTTTTTTTTTCAAAAAAAATAATGTTTTGTAGTTACTTAATATAAATCCCCATAGACTTCTCTAAATTTATTTAAATTTATAACTAAGCCTAAGTCTATATACATTTAAAACAACCAAATTATAATTTTTTTGAGGTAGTAAGGAGGCCACATAACTGACTATCTACTATGTTTTTCTAAAAAATAGGAGTACTCCTTTCAATTTAAGCCTTTTGAGATATTATACTTTACCATTTAAAAAAAATGTAGTATAAAAACTACACTCAAAATTATACAATTCATGTTCTTATATCATCTTCAAATTTTGAGTGTAGAGAGATATCAATAGTCCAAATTCCTCATTTTTTAGAATCCTAACTATATCAGGCTTTGTCTATTTTTTATGGATGACTACCATTTGCATTAAAATTTTTAATTTAAATGTTCTAAATCTTCCCTTGAACCAAGATTTTGTCACTTACACTACTTAAGTTTCTTAATCAAACATAACTATTATGACACAATTTAATTCTTCTTTATATTGAAAATGATATCAATAAGAAAATATTTACCATCCACCCACATTGAATTATTATTTTTCACCTAAAATAACATGTTATGGATACTAGAATCTGATTTATATAGTATCACAATCTTAGACAGTTGATAAATACATATTTGGGATCTACCCTTCAGTTATAGACCTTCTTAATATTAAAGGGATTGCATTCACCATATAATTGTGCCTAAATACTAATATTATGGCCTGACCTAATCATTTATAATGATCCATATCTCTTGCACTAGTACAAAAATCTTAAAATTTTATGTATATCATGTAACTCCAAGAATCCAAATGAACAACCAAGTTTTGACAAAAGGGGTAATAAGAAAACAATTAATGAGGTGAAGGATGTAGTAAGTCACTATAGGTCTATGGTAGATATATAGTTTTTTGGATTCCACATGCCAAAGATGAACTTATAAAACTAGGTTATGGTTAGTGTGATCAAGCACAGAAAGGAGTAGGTATCTCTAACTAATCTAACCACAATAATGCAAGTATATTAAGGATTAAAAAAATACATTTTTTAGAGGAAAGTAAATTTATCTAAACAATTAATCACTAGTAAGAAATTAAAATTAATCATAAACATGCAGCTTTAGGAAGTGAAATATGATTTCAAAAGAAAGACATTTTCAAAGTGAGAATGCATAAAATTTTAGAATCTATGTTAAATGCTTACTTAAAATGAATTTACCCTAGTTCATGTGATCTCTAACCCTATAAATAACACTAAACTAAGTTTAATGAATGATTTCACCTTTCATGTAAGTTTCCCTCAGATCATGCTCTACAAAAATTCAAAAAACCAATAACTGAAAGTCCAAGTTTGATCTTAATTGGATGAAGACCAAGATTTAGTGTACACCTCTTTCCAATCCAATGCTAAAAATCTAGGAGAAAACATGAGGCAAGAGTAATTAAGATATGTGATGGCTAATCCAAGTACACAAATTAGGTGCAATTCTAATTGATGTAACATTAAAACAAGAAGTAGTGAGTGTAAGAACAAGTGAAGAGCAACAATGGTTAATCTAATCCAAATAACTAGTGAAAATGTGGATCTTTCAAAAAAGGAGGATAAATCAGGGTATAATCTCAAGATACATTGATAATAATTAATTTATAGGTCAAAAGGTATATTTTTAATTGATATAGGGATACGTCAAGTCAAACTCACCATTAATGACAATTTTTAGCCATTTGGTAATGGGCACATTATAGGTAAATTATAGCCTAGGCTACATGTAACCAAGAAAATGGGAAGCCAAACATAAAGGTAGGCTAATGGTTATGCTAGGAAATTCTAGTGTCCTAGCCTATAAATGTGATAAAAAGGTCCAAATAGGCCCCAAAAAGGGCCACATATGGTGTGGGAAGGCCTACAAGGGCTCAAGGAAATGTAGGAAGGTTTGGTAAGGTGCAGGGAGACCCGATAGTGTGCACAAATGGTAGATAACTTTTTGAATGACCAAGTAAGATCAATAAGATATTTCAATATCTGGGTAGTATGTGTAATCATCAAGAGGAATAGGGTAATAATAATCATAATTACATATGCCATTGAGGTATAAGAAGTCACTTTTTACCATAACAAGGAGCGTTATTCAGTACCTAGAAGCTAGACAAAAGAAAGAAAGGGATAAGAAAAGGAAAGTAGATAACATTACCTATACTCACATGATATAAATAATGGTGAATGAATAATTGATGGTGCAATATAATTGGTATAATTTTGAAATCTATGTTATCGAACTCCAGCTCCATCTCTAGCTCCTACATAATAAGGGGCAAAAGGTGATATCATACCAAAAAATATAAGATGAATGAGGCATGTGGGAGATCTAAAAGTCAAAATAGGAGATCAAAATAAGGATCATCTTGAATATGGGGAGTAAATCATTACTAATGACATTCTAATCCTTAATGAACTAAGACATGGCTAAAATTAATTTAGAGAAAAATTGCACTTAAGATGTGCCTAGCACATGACAATTGATTAGGACTCGAATGTTTGTGTGATAATCAACATCTTTGATTATCTCACTGGTAAGAATAAGCCAAGTCAAGTTGGTAGCCTCATGGATCATCAAGAGTATTATATTTACATGTAGATATATTAGTTTAATCTGTATTATATGTTCTATAAAAGTCATAGTTATAAATTTTTAAGGATTATATTTTATCACAAAGAAAACATGTACTTAGTTTAGCTTTGCCATCCATTCTTATTATTTAATCATAATAATGAACTTTTTTCAAATTTAATTTTTTAATAAAATCACGTCTATTTTAAAATGTTTTATATATTATATATTTTTCCTTGATGTATAAAAATTATATAATTTTACTTTTTAAAATTAAAAATATTAAATTTTATATATATATATATATATATATATATGTATGTATGTATGTATATACATATATATATATATATATATATATATATATATATATATATGTGTGTGTGTGTGTGTGTGTGTGTGTGTGTGTGTGTGTGTGTGTGTGTTGTTATTTTTCCCATGTTATTTTTTCCTTGACTCTAAAAATAATAGAGAGGTGATCGATAATTAATTTCCATAAAATATGTGATATTTTTATTTTATTTAATTTATCTTGAGACATTGACTTTGTACATTTTACCTTATTGAATTTTATTTCCATGTAATAAATAAGAGGATGTATTGATAATGTTTTAGAATATCAAGGAATTAAAAATTATGACTAATTTGTTGGTGAAAACATTTATTGTGCATTTTTAGTTCAATTTATTTGAGTAATTAGTTTTATTAATGAGGTTAATTAGTGTGTATATACTCAAATATATATTTAATGCTTAACTGTCTCACAAATGCCATCATCATTAAATGTCACCTTTTATGTGGTTAATAGAAAAGATATGGAAGTCATTAACTTTGTTATAAATACTCTTCTTCTCCTTTATATTTTATATTGTTTAATGATTTTTTTACACATAAATAATACATACACACACATGTTAAATATTTAATCAATATTATTGGTTTTCATTTTGATTCTCCTCTTCTTGCCTTTATCATGTGTGAATTATGTTTTGATTCTTATTTGATCGTAGTAAGACCAAATATTAATATAGTACCAAAGCCATCTAAGGTTACTAGTGTATCTTAGGAGTTGATTTTACATATTTTTGAGACACAATATTCCTCTATAGTATGTTGGAAAAAAACAAACATCACCAATGCATTTAGAAAACCCGAAAACATAGTGATCAACTATAAACATGTTATATGTTTCTAATGAGAAATCTAGCAATTTTTTTTGATGTTCTTAACATGTGATGGTATATGATATGTACCATATATATTTTATGTGTGTCTTGGTTTTTCATGTACTTTTCTCAAATTTTGATATTTTTGTTTAAAATTCCATATAATCCATACATACCTATGACATGTTCCTACCGTATTGCCACATGGTGACCTAATGTGTTATTTGTACATGTTAATGTCACCATCTATACCATTACATGAGATATTTTGGACTTAATTTCACTCTAGGAGGTAAATCTCTTGATCCATGAAGCCTGGGAAGATCCCATTTTTATGGATTCATGTTTTTAATGCAAACACGGTGAAGTAGAATTTTGAGCATTTTGGGCACCTACAAGTTTTTGGTACATAATTTATTGAAATAAAACCATATGGGTGACGTCCTTCAATAACCTTCACAAGCTAATATTGAGTTTTGCTTATAAATTTCATGTGTCATATTTTTTATCTTAAATTATTTTTTAATTATACATAGTGGTGTAGTTGTGGATTTTTAATTAGTGGAGTACTATTCTTTGATGTGTCTTTTTTGACCTCTTTCATGAACCCATATGATGATTGTAGTATATTTCATTATTTGATGGAATTATTTGGTGTACTCTTCTATAGTTTAGACACTTTCCTTTATAGTATAAACATGCCATGTTGTAAGTGACATATAATATCCCCAACATCAATTAGGATTCAAAATTACCCACAAGTAACCTTCTTTTCTAGTATTAAAATTCAAAACATTTTTTCTGAGCCATCCTCGGTGGTATAAAAATTTATAACATCATATTTTTGCCAACATTTTTTGATGGTATCAAAATTACCATAATATTTCAGTGTTTTTAGTAGTGGATTCATACCACTCATGCAGATATCATATGTTTTTCACCATTTTTTCACTTATATTCCACACAACATTATCTAAGTGTGGATTAAAACACCTTATAATCTTGTGAAACTCATCACTATTCTAGACCATCACCTTATTAATTAATTTTTCATCATCTTGTGAGAAACATTACCATCTTCCTCAAGGATGGGTAAACAATGCTTCATCAGGTTCTTGCTACCAAATTTCTTGAGATCAGTGTTTCTTCTAAGTGAGCCTCATATAGATCACAAAATCCTAGTTCAACTTGTTGATTATAGTGATACAACACCCATGTATTATAGTAATATGGATTTTTATATATTTAGACACTTGACATATACACTATTATATGCACCTAAATCTACACATTTCCTTCATCATCACTAATATTCCTATTATTCAACACTAATTTCATTTATTCCATCTAATCTAATTTATCCCCTTTAATCTTGCTAATTTATCCCCTTCCTAATCATTTATCTAATATCCACCTTGAACATTTCTTCATTTATTAACCTTATTCTTATCCTAACCAATCATTAATTCTCTTAAATCCCCATTATCCTGTCATAATCTATATTATCCATTATTGGGAATTTTAAATTCCCATGGCCCACCTACACTATCATATTTCTAGGCTCTCTTACATCCCGAGTCCCTAATCATCCCCCTAATTCCTATCTAATCCCCTACCTAATCCTAATTAATCCATAAGAAGATTAAAAAATTCTCCAATTATAGGATCCTCTCTATTCTCACCCTTCCTCTCTATAAGCCTCTAAATCTAGAGGCTTCGAAGGAATTTCCAATTTATTTTAATTATCTCTCCTTCCTCTATTTAAATCTACCCATCCCTCCATGGAAACTAACTTGAATTCTCATGCCACGTTGGATTTTTATTCTTTAATAATGTTTCAATAACTAAAATGTAGCCCTGATGAGCTAGTGCACTGGCCCTTCATGTAAGACTGTGGTCTTGCATGCTCACTAAAAGTGTGCAGCGAGAGACTGGTTCCCATGGATTATGCTACACAGTAATACAATAGTCATATTATTTAGTTCAAAATTATATTTAATTATAAGTTACATATAAAAAGAGATACATTACTTTGTTTCTTGTCTCATTAAGTTCAATAATTATAATTACGTAGATAACTACCTTGGAGTTCAAAGATTATTATTGACCAAATTTGACCCTATAGGTCAAATTGGGACCCTATAAGAAAAAAATTCATCTTTATAGGTTTATTATGGGTCTAATGTTATGTCATAAGGTGTATTATAGGTTAATTGATGTCATTTAATGTTATATTAGCCTTGGTCCTTAGTCATTTTAATCCTTTAGTCCTAGGAGTCAATTTGAAGTCAAAAAGGGGGAGTTTAATGAGTTGTACATCTTCCTATGGAAATTTGAAGGTTTTAAGAGATGACATCACACCCCATGTGTCCTATTATGTCTTTAGTAATTGTTACTAACTAAAAAGTGGTAGGTTATTTATAAAAAAAGGTAGTTTTCTTGAAAACATGAGCATTTAATGAGGTTTACAGACTTGTATGGCCTCCTATAGCTAATTAAATTTTAATAGTGTCCCTTGGTCTTCTAAACACTTATTCAGGTGATCATTTTTATCAGAATCTTCAAAAAATGAAGAAAACCACTTATATCTCCTTTTACTAGGCTTGATAAGCAAAAAATGGTCTTCAAGTTTGTACTTGGTACAATTATAAATAAAGGTTTCAATAAAAATTATCTTAGGCATGTATTATAAACAAATTTATATTCCATTTTACATTTGGTTTTAGAGGAATGGTGACCTATGATTTATGAAACATTCCTAAGAAGTTGACCTATCCGATTTACTTGCTAATTTTTGTACCATATAGGTTTTACCTTGGTTTCAGTAATTTTTTACAATATAGATACTAGAATTTATTTAAAATGGATTTTAATCTCCTTTCACATGTCCCCATCCTTGTTTTCAAGTTTTGAGTTGGTTTGAAGGGCCAATCACTTCAAGTTTGCAAACTAGTCCCATTTTGTGTAGCAGGTAGGTTTTCATCACTTCCAACATCTTCATGTCTTGTAAATTGTGTAAAAGGATGGTGATGGTTGGTTTCCATGTTTAAAATACTATTTCCTTTCATTTCAAGATCATCCTCCAAATTAATCCTCCATAAAGTTGTAGTTACAAGTGAGAGGTCATTGATTTACTCCATGACTATCATAAGAAGTCAACTGAGAGTTAGATTAAAGTATTTAACACATCCATGAGGTTATAATTAAATTATTGAGAGGATGATTACATTCTCATATAAAAATCAATCAAGTGAATCCATTTCATTGGCATTATGAGGACTGTAATAACTAATCATTTACCACTTTGGCTAGGTTTGTACCATGGAATTGCACCTATAGGTGATATGAAGGAAGGATTAAACATTGGAAGGGAAGTGTGAGATGTTTTTCTGATCCTTAAAACATATTTATGTTTCAATTTTAACACATTTAGGATAAACCATTTGAATATGAATTCATAATCTTTGGTACATTACTCTAACTCATGCTCACTACCTATATGCAACCCAACAATGCATCTACAGCTTCTCAAGATGATGTCATGTTAAAGGTGAAGAATTTGGAAGATGTTTAAATATTTTAATATTTTTATGAGTCCATTTAAATTTTTTTTAAAGGTTTATATGTGATCACCAACATGTTTTTCTTCTCACTTTCCAAACTTTAAACCCACTACCTATATTTGCAAATGGCCACCTATAGGTGGCCTAAACAGGGGATTCGTGTACTTAATAGAGTGTTAATTCATGTTTTGGAACCCTTATTGAAGTAATAATATTGGTTTTTAATCATGTAAAACTCATGTGGGAAGCTAGTTTGGAAAATTCAAGTGTGAATCACCTTCTAGGGTCAAGTGACAGTGTTAAGGGATCAAATCCCAAAAGGTACAAAATAAAGATCCTTGGTGTTTTGTTGAGATCCTATAACAAGGTTAAAATTTATTTTGAAGATTATAGATGATAAATCCTTATATTATATACATATGAGGATAAATTTACAAAATATATAGGTTATAAATATAGTGGAAAGTAGGAGTGGAACATCTTAAAGATGCCTTTCAAAACACTCATTTCCTACAATATCATCTATAAGATTTCACCTTTAAAATGACCTAGCACCGAAGGTTGAAAAATAGTTCATGAAACCATATGGGAATGGTTAAAAATATTTTAAGGAAACATATATTACCTAAATTATCATAATAAATAGGTTTTAATATCATGTTTTGGGTCATATACTCACCTACAAGTTTCCTTTTGCCCAAGAGGTTGACTTACAGTAGATTTTAGCTCTTGCATAATTTATGGAAAAGTATTAAACATGGAATAGATATAATTTATGTAAGTTTTTAAAAATACCTCAAGGGTTCCCAGTTTTATTTTAATTCTTTTCTAAATGAAGCATGCACCTACATGACCCCTCACTGTCAACTATAGTTGACTATGAGGGGTAGAGAGTAGGATTGGGGCCTCTTGAGGAGAATATAGCATAAAAGATGGAAAAATAGATTAAATAAAGTATAAAATGGTCCTATGGGACTATAGGTAAGTTTTTATAGGCCGTTCCCAATCCTAAAATATACAATCATGCACCTATAGGTATAGTGCATTAAAGGAAACACAGTCAGGAAATGCATATTATTTGAGAGTTCAAGGTGTGTGTAGAAGTATGTAAAAGTTTGAAGTGATGAATGAAGACTATAACCCATTAAATATTATAATAATATCCTAATAACACTCTATTAATTTATATTTAATATAGAGATGTCTCAAACAAGCAAAAACATAGTCTACATTCCAGATCATGCACAAGCTATAATAACAAAGGTCTATCTTGGGTATTTGTGGATTTGAGTGATAAAATGACCTTATCAAGGGGTAATTTTTTATAAAAAAACATATTTGAAAATATTATTATCTCATATAACTTTTATTTTTAATGATGAAATGGGGTAAGTACCCTCTATTTTGTCTCAGATAGATGGTACTTCCCTTTGTGCATAAACTTGCAATCTTGTGAAGATGGGTGAGAAGGATGGACCAAGATTTTTTTATACATGTAAAAGAGGTGTGATAATTTTTATGAAACCTAAAATAAAATTAAATATGTATAAAAAATGGGAGAATACTTACAAGGAGGTCTAAACCTTTAGGAATTACAATCAAGCCTACTAAGCATGGTTATGCCTATAGTCCAATTGAAGGGTCAATTTCAATTCTAACATGAGATGATTATTCCCGTGGATTGAGATATATTTATGAGTTAATAATAGAAGTATATAATCTATTTTTATGTAGGTGAATCCATCAAAAGGTCATTTTGGGATTTAAGACAACTCAAGCCTGTTAAGCAAGGTTTAGGCCTAGAGACCAAATAAGAGACCAATGCCACTTCTATCCATAGGAATTATTTCCACCCTTTTGAAAAATGTGTATAGGATGGATATATATGTGTTAAATCTTTTTAAAGGTAGATAAGTTATAGGGGAATCCATTTTTTCCCAAAGACAACTTTTACTTGTGCAAAATGTGAAAATAAGCCTGATAGGAGAGGTTTGAAAGCTCACATATCTCTTGATGATTTGCATGGGGGAAAAAAATGTTTATAGGAGTTATCAGAGGTCATAAAAAAACTTCTTGTGAATTTTTTTTTTAATTTTAATGTCCCATCTTTATTAATGAAGCTTAAGAGGGTAAAATAGGCCTAAACCCTTGTTAAACCCTTGGAGTGACTAGTTTAGAGAAATGGAGATGAAAAGACACTCTAATGACATATTTTACTCAAGATGTTGACTGGAGGTTGTATAAGACTCACTCAATATAATCTCCATGCTTTTGGACTATATGAAATTGTATGGGTAGCGTACAAAATAGGGTACTTTTGACTATTTTTTGTGTTTTTCAAGTTCCAAGAGGAGTCTGAAGATATAACCAAATTTGAGAGAAGGATTTAGAATTAGATAACCCATAATTTCTATTTAATTCTTCATAAAAAATTCCTAAGTGTTCAAATAAATAGCTTAGTCTCAGCCAGTCAAAATTGGCATAGTGACCAAGCTAGTGAGAAGGGTGGAAAACTTTAAGTGAGATAATTTTAAGGTGTGTTTGATTCCTATAGAACCATGGAGGGTATTTAAAAGTGTCATAAACTTCATCCCAAATATTTTCACAGAAAAATTATGCCTTTTTTTAGGCCAAGTGTGTAAGGTGAATAAAATAAGAGTTATTTTGACTGCAGAT
Organism: Torreya grandis; assembly: GCA_037957365.1. NCBI lineage: Eukaryota > Viridiplantae > Streptophyta > Pinopsida > Cupressales > Taxaceae > Torreya > Torreya grandis. Next base: position 1,795,478 of record JARHVA010000679.1, read on the forward strand.
GGTGATATCTCCTTTTAGGAAAGTTTTAGATGATTAGGACTGAAACCAATACATGGAGAGGAATTTATTAAATAATTACCATTAATTATAATCATTTTACATTTTCCTAATTATTTATTATGTGTTCAATAATCCCAAATGAATAAGGTAATTTTTCTGAGCTAGTTAAAGGAATTTTATACCACTTTTCAAGAGTTTCATGCCTTAAATAGCCACTTGTCTCTTTTGACCTTGCATGGTTCATCACAAATTATCTCCTTATGAAAAATTAACTCTTTTAATCATCTTTAAAAGTGTCTTTGTGACCCCTGGACTTCTCTCTTCTCTCTCTCTCAAATTCTATAAGAACTAACCATTTTGGCCATTATAACTTATGCTCCACCTGAGTATGTCAAAGCCCTACTCTTTTGCATACCATTTGATCAATAAGAATACTTATTTTTAGCTCTTTATGACTATTCATAGTGTTTTTTAATTGTACTATTGATCTTTCTTAGTGATAACTATGATTTCCTTAGCATGTTGTCTCATTCTTTCATCATATTTGCAGTTGGAAAGCTTCTTTGTATAGGGCATGTGAAGTGTTAAAAGAAGTGTCAAGGTTGAGTGAGTTAATCTATTCAATAATTCCATTAAGGGCCTCTTTTCTATTCCTCTTATCCTAAAAGTGCATGAATAACCTCATAATGTAATATTAATGTGAGAAGATCCAGATTGCAGAAGTGTATGTTTGGTTAGTCTCTTGGTTTCATGTGTAACATGAAACTAGTTTGAAATCATCATCTTATTTGGTATATCACCTCCCTTAGGATAGTTTTATTTCAATTTTATCTCTCCCTTCCCCCCCCCAAAAAAAAAAATTAGGTGTATTATTTATCCAAAGTGGTACATTAAGGGAGTTATCCCTATTTAGAGATTCACCTCATCCTTAGGCTACCCACAAGCCTAGAGGTGTTTCCATTGTGCCACTTAGATGAGGAGAGGTTAGGAATATTGTAAAAGGGTTAAAATATAAGTTACAATTATTATTAAACAAGTTATACAATTAAAACTTGTATCAACCTCATAACGAGTTACACTTACAAGTTACTCAACACACACCTACCAACAAATGTGTAACTATCCATTAATTAGAACATGAACATATGAACTAAATGTAACATATGTAACTTATATTATATTTTACCAAAATGATATCCAATATCCATAACCTTTAAATTCTTCCATATAAGGTTATTTATACTTATTTTTCCTTGACCAAGTAGTTACATAATAAATGACATGATTGATGGGCCAATGAACTCTCCATAAAATGAGAGTTGTGGTAGTTTATTAATTGGTTTCTCTTAAGGACCTAGGCATTTGTGATCCTTATATACTTATTCTAATATAGATATTTATTTCCATTTGTCTATATTTTTATGGGAAGGTAAAAAAATCATGATGGATAAGGTCTTAATGGCACTTAAGAATAATTCCTTGATCATCTCCCACTTCCCATATACTCCCCAAGTCTTTCACTACTATTCTGAGTCCTACGCTTTTTAGTTCCTCAGAGTTATATATCATATTTGATTGGGTCTTCTCATATTGGTACTTTTTTCCCCTTCTCCTTTCATGCCTCATTGGTTCCACACCATGATTCTTTTATTCCAGTCTAGTTTTTCACCCTCATATCTCTATGCTTATGTTCCTCTAGCATCATGTCAATTTCATGCCAAAATACCAAAATACTAAGACAAAATTTGGGTTCCAACATAACCCCAAACTATGCTCTTATTCCATCCCAAAATAAGACTCAGTTGTGTATTTTACCAAAAATTTCGGCCCCATTTGTTCAATATACTTTTTGACATTGTCCTAATGTGATAATGTGTCAAGTAGTTTTGCCATTATTTCTTCAATGACCACCTTACATTTATTCATCTCCTTAATTTGGTCAAAATTATCATTGTATTTATTGACCAATGTTTCTAGGGATGTGTTGGCATCCTTTTTAAATTCTTCCAATCTTGAGACTTCATTAACAACACATCCTCAGAGAGATGCAAAATTAGTATTCAATTATTATCAATGCACATTTATTTTCTCCTCCATAATTTTGACATATTTGAATGCCTTCATGCACTCAGTGAAATAATTTATGATGAGGGTAACATATACCATCTAATACCTTCGTAATTCTTCTACATGGATTTGAGCCTCCAATATTTTATCAGGTAATGCCAACCTCTCAAAAATCCTATCTAAAATGGGGGTTACTTCCCCAACTCTTTTGTGGGTGTGCTTAGACACCTCTATAGCCTTATTAAATTACTCTAATAAAAATAATACCTCATTCCTATGTGTAGGATGTTATTTACATCACTTAAAAATGAGATTTACCATGGTCTTCAATTTATTTATGGCATCCCCATCTATAGGTACTCCATCTACTAAGGCTGCCTTTTGGTCCAAAATTGATTTACACAAATTTAAAGTTTTTACCTTGGCCTCTTTAGCCTCCTTTATTTGTTGTCTAAAAATATCCACTTATTCCATGAGTTCCTTTTTGCTGTCAACCTATTTTTCATACATATCCACTACCTAGCCATGTTCTTCTCTACATCATGCATGTCAGATTTTGAGAGTATGTTTTATCATGAAAATTCAAAATCCATCTTCAAAAATGTATAATTGGCTTGAAGAAGGGTGATCTTCTAGGGATCAACCCATAGTGGTGTTGGAAACACTAGATCTTGAGGACCCAAAAGGAAGTTATCTATATGGAGCTCAAAATGGCACTCCTCATTGTACATGTCTAGTAGGAAGGACATTTACCTCCTTATATCAATCATTTCATCTTTGAGGATGAATTGTGGCTATAATTATAGTATCCTATCATGGATACCCATTTGATACTAAGTGTATATATTGGTGGATACATCAATTGAAGGTATTTTCCCCTCAGACCTGGTAGGCTCCTTTTCTTTGTTTAGATTACACTCCAAAATATCAACCTCTATATTGGTAGATAAATAAGTGTTACCAATAGCCATTCTAATATTTTTTTGAGTATCTTCACCATCCCCCTCTTCATCAAATAAACCCCCAATGTCTAATGTAAATTATTCAATTATGGTCTCCTCCTCTCACACCAAGAAAGGTGTCTTCTTAGAATCAGAGTCCTCAGACTCTTATTTCTATATTGTAAGTTCTTCCTCCTTTGGTTATTTCTCTAGTGTTATTTGTGATATAGCACTTAATGGTGAAGATGCATATGAATTTTTTGGAGGTTAATTTGGGGGTGGATGAATGTGCAGAGGAGAAGGTGGGGGTAGAGGGACCTACAGAGGTGGAGCTTTAGGTGGAGAAGGTTGAAGAGGAGAAGGTCTACATGGATAAGGTCAAGGAGGAGAAGGTCTAAGTGGAGAAGGACTAAGTTGCAGTGATTTGGTAGTCCTCTACCATTTTAGAGAACATTGATATGAACTTATGATGGCATCATTCCCAACCTGATTCTTATTCACCAATTGAGATACTAGTGGTATATTTTATCATGTATGTGCTATGCCCTTTAAATTCTTTTTCTTGGGTTATAGCATGTAGAATAGATTATGCACTTATTCTTCTAAAATTATTTTTTTAACCTTTATATTAGTCTAGTTAATCTTCCATTTTTCCCATTAGGCCTTCTTTCTTGGATAGATGTACATATTCTAAAGAGTTTGAATCTCCAAGTTGATTCTATCTACATCCAAGGTGATAAGCTATGCATCATAAATTTGGTTCACTAAGTCGATGAAGTAGTGTACTGAAAAGGCATAAGGTAGCTTTAGCCAAATTGGGATTTCCCTAGAAGGGACCATTTTAATACACACCAAAGACAAATGTTGCCTCATAGTGAACTGAGCTTGCTCACCACCCTAGGTAGGCAAGTCTTTTAGAATGTGCCATTTGTTCTTGAATGCTTCCTTCATTCCATTGACCCATGAATTCATCTTTATTTTGTAGGTGGGGGTGATATGCCTTGGGCATGTGAATGCCTTATAACATTCAATAGAGGATTTTTGCTCAGGTGGGTATGCCCACTTTAGCATTCCTATGTTGTAATCAATTACACTGATCTCATTAAACAACATCAATAAAAAAAAATAATCCCCATGGGAACTAATGATCAGGTATCTAATGGGTATTCTCTACATCCTCAATGTTTTTATGGGAAAAGTACATAGTCTAATTATACTTCAATCCCTCAATAACTTGGTGGGTGATGTAGAGGTGGGCCATATCTACATCTTTATAATGATTGGTGTTATGGATATTGGTCATTATGATGTGCATTACCACCTGAAGGGAAATATCCTATAGGTAGTTGATATGTATGTCATGTCCATACTTTTGGTACATTAGCACCATGGTGGTTTTTCCAATCTCATCAAAATATTCCAAGTCAAATGCTACATCCAGTCTTAAACATTGTAGACTTGACACCTTATTTATCCTCTTGGGCATAATTTTCATGCTACACCTAGTGAAATAAAAGGTAGTCCTCCTTGACATGCAAGAGTAGAAACTTGATTACCTTCATGGATTTAGAAAAATATGGAAGGTTGAATAATTGGAATAAACCTGTATCATCCAAATCATTGAAAATATTGAGGTTACACACTAATTGGTTTTTGGTCTTCTGGTGCCTATTCTAGTAGTCATTTAGTAACTCAACCTCATTCCCAAGTTGATGGTAATTGTAGTCAAAAATTATACAAAAGGGTACTTTCGAGACCTAGTTTTCCACATTTAGTACCATCTCTGGGTATTTATTTTATTATATCATCAATGGTGAGGGTGGAGATGATTTTGCCTTCTTATCATGGAGTGCCATCCTAACCTCATCTCTTTCCATGCATTATGTATGTTCTTTAGGTGTCTCTTCCCTAATTAAAATTGATTCCCCCCAAGTGATTCATCTTACTTTCATATCATTGGTAATATATCAGTTCATACATCCTTCTTCTTAGGCCACATCACCCTTTGAGGAGCTTTAAGGTTGAGTTACACCCATCTAACATTCCTGAAAGAATACATGATTTTTATGTCAACTACTTTGGCTTTTCTTGCTTTACTACCCTCTAATGGTAGATGTCTACCTTTGTAACTTGAAACTACTAGTTCTTTATATTGTGTTCATGTTTTAAATTTATACCTATGTTTAGTTACCTTGATAGATACCTACTACAATAGTTTTTTTATTGAATCTTGACACCATTTTCTTGCTCTGGAATCACTTTGGCTTAAATTATTCTTCATCTTTATATATGCAGATGAAGGCAAAGGTAAAATGTAACAAATGAAATTCCTTTCCATTTTATAGGCTCAAGGGGGTTATCCCACATTTACTATCCCCTTTCCTTTCATCCATCACTTCTCATTATTAATGTATTTTTAATGGCTATGGTTCTTCAACCATTTCTTCTTGCCATAAATGCATTTAATGGTATTATCTTGTCATGACATTGGCACATTTATAGAAACCACTATTTATTTCACATTAATAACATGTCCCATACTATTCTTTCCTTTGAAGTGTAAGACAACTATGTCCCATGCTTTTCTTTGTAGTGAAAGACAACTATTTTATTTATTTCAAATTTTCAAACTATTTGGCAGGAATACCCTATCCTAGGTTTATGTAACTTGTGTGCCTTAAATAAATTTCATGCCCTAAGTAACTTACACGTGCATCTTTAATCATGATAGTTGGTTAGGATACTTAGATTTCACCTAAGAGACCTAGGTTCAAGTCCTGAGAATGGAACCAAAATTTTAGGTTTTTATTATTTAATAATGTTTCAAGTATTGAAATGTATCCCAAATGAGCTAGAGCACTAACCATTCATGCAATACTATGGTCTTGTGTGCTCACCCTAAGCACACAACAAGAGACTGGTTCTATGGGTTATGTTGTGTAGAGACATAATAGTCATATTCCTAAGTTAAAACTTATATCTAATTAAAATTTACATAGAAAAATAGATACACTACTTTGGTCATTATCTCATCAAGCTAAACAATTATAATTACACAGATAAATTCCATGGGGTTCAAATATTATTATACAAGTTTTAAAATTAAAATTTGTATCAACCTCATAGCGAGATACAACTATAATTTACTCAACACAAACCTACCAATAGATGCATAAATATCCATTAATTGAAACATGAACATCATAATTGATTGTAATATCAATTTATTTATTTTATACTTTAGCAAAATGATATCTAATGTCCATCACATGTTAATGCTTCCATATAGGGGTATTTATACTTTTTTTCCCTAACCAAGTAGTTATAAAATAAATGACATGAGTGATCAGCCAATAAACTCTCCATGAACTAATAGTCATGTTAGTCTATTAACTAGTTTCTCCTAAGGACTCGAGCCTTTACACCCCCTATATACTTATACTATGCTAGATCCTTACTACCATGTGTCTATCTCTTTATGGGTAGGTGGAAAAATCATGATGGATAAGGTCTGGATGGCCCTTGAGAATCACTCCTTAACCATCTCTTACTTCCCATGTGCTCTCTATGTCTTTCGATGTTGTTTAATTCTTATGATCTCAAATTCCTCATAGTTATATCTCATATTTGACTGTGTCTTCTTGAATTGGTACTTTCATTCCTTTATCCTTTCATAACTCACTATTTATGTTCCATAGTGATTCTACACCAATCTAGTTTCATGCTCTTGTATCTCTGTGCGTATGCTCCTCTACTGATATGCTAGTTCTACACTAAAAGACCAAAATATTTAGCCAAAATTTGGGGTCCAACATCATTCCACACTATGATCTTATTATATCCTAGACTAAGTCTTAATTGTAGCTTCCAAAAAAAAATTAGGCCCCATTTGTTCAATCTACTTTTTAACATTGTACCAATGTGATAATGTGTCAATAAAATTTTCCATCATTTCTTCAATGGCCACCTTTGATTTATTCATCTCCTCAGGTTGGTCATAATTCTTACTAGATTTTTTGACCAATACATCTAAGGATGTGTTTCCATCCTTATAAAAAAATTATAATCTTGATACTTCACCAACAACATATCCTTAAAGAGATATAAAACTATAATTCAATTATTGTCGATGTGCATTTATTTTCTCCTCCATAGTTTTAACATCTTTGAATACCTTCATACACTTGACATAATCCTTTATTAAGAGGGTAGAATTTGTGATCTACTACCTTTAGGATTCTTCTACATGGAGATGAGCCTCCAAGATTTTATTAGGTCATTCCAACCTCTCAAAAATCCCATCCAAAATGGAGATTACTTCCCCAAATATTTTGAGGCTATACTTACACACCTATACATCCTTAATAAATTGTTCTACTAACACTAGTTCCTTATTTCTCATCACAATCTATTCTTTTTAGTGATTTAAAAGGAAATTCACCAAGGTCTCCAATTTATTTATGGCATCCCCATCTAGAGGTACTCCATCTACTAAGGTTGGCCCCTAGCTAAAAATTGATGTACACAAATTTAAATTTTTTACCTAGGCCTTTGTGGCCTCTTTTATTTGTTGTTTTAAAATAGATAATTTTTCTATGACTCCCTTTCAGGTAGTAATCTCTTTTTGATACATAGCCACTACCCTTCAATGTTTATTGTCTATTACATGTGCATTATAGTCTAACAGTATGTTTTAGTGCATGACTTTAAAATCCATCTTCAAAAATGTAGCATTGGCTTGTAGAGGGGTGATATTCTTGGGATCAACCCATAGTGGTGTTATTAATGCTAGAACTTAAGGAACCAAAAAGAGGTTTTCTAGAGGGAACTCAAAATGGTGCTCCTCATTGTACATGTCTAATAGGAAGAACATTTACTACCTTGTACCAATGATTACATCTTGAGGGAGGAAGTGTAACCATAAATATAACATCTTATTAGGGACACCCATTTGATATTGAGCATACAAATTGGTATATGTATCAATTAAACGTATTTCTCCCTCAAACCTAATAAGTTCCTTCCCTTTGTTTAGGTCATGCTTCAAAATCTTGACCTCTATATCGATAGCTAAATAAGTGATATCAATAGCCATTTTGCTCATTCGTTAAGTATCTTCACCATCTCAAACTTCCCAAAATAGACCCCCAATTTCCAATGGAAAGTATTATAAGGTGGTCCCCTCCTCTCATGCTATGGGAGATGTCTTCTTGAAATCAAATTCCTCATACTCTTCCTTTTAAATTGCAACTTTTTCCTACTCTAGTTGTTTCTATGGTATTATTTGTGGTATAACCCTTGATGGCAAAGATGCCTATGAAGTTTTTGGAGGTGAAGTCATGGGTGGAGGAACATAAAAAGGAGAATGTGTGTGTGGAGGGACCTACAAAGGTGGAACTTTGGGTGGAGGTCTCAGAGGAGAAGGTCCAAGTTGAGAAGGTTGCGGAAGAGAAGGTTTAGGTGGAGGACTAGGTTGTAGTGCTTGAGTAGTCTTATGCTATTTTAGAGGACCCTACAATGCATTTTTGCTATCATCATGCCAAACCTATTTATTCTTCTCCAATTTAGTAATATGTGGGAACTTTTATCATGTATGCTTTGTGCCCTTTAAACTCTTCTTCAAAGGGAAAGTTGATTATGTCTACATCTTTATTTTGTAGGTGGGGGTGATATGACCTAGGCACATAATCTCCTTATATCACTCAACATGGGAATTATGATTGGGTGGGTATGCCCACTTTATCACTCCCATTGTGTAATTAGGTACAATAATCTCATCAAACACCATCAATAACAAAAACATTCCCCATGGGAACCTATGATTGGGTATTTAATTAGCGTTCTTTACATCTTGAATGATTTTGTGGGGAAATTACATAGCCTAATTATACTTGAAGCCCTTAGTAACTTGGTTGTAAATGTAGATGTGGGCCATATCTACCTCTTTTTAATGATCAATGTTGTTGATCATGGTCATTATGATGCATGCCTCTACCTAGAGGGTAAGATTCTGTTAGTTATTGATATGCATGGTGTACCCTTAATTTTGGTATATTAGCATCATGGTAGTTTCTCCAATTCATTAGAGTCTTCCAAGTCAAATTCTACATCCATTCCTAAACATTACAACCTTGACACCTTACTTATCCTCTTGGGCTTAATTTTCATGCTACACCTAATGAAGTAAAAGTAGTCCTCATGAATGTGTGAGAGTATAAAATTGATTACCTCCATGGGTTTTCCAAAGTATGGAATGTTCAAAAATTAGAAAAAACCCATAGCATTCAAAGTGTTGAAAATATTGAGGTCATACACCAATTGGTGTTTGGTATTTTTGTGCTCAACTTGGTATTCATTTTACATCTCAGCCTCATCCCCAAGTGGATACTAATTTTAGTCAAAAATTATGCATGAAGGTTATCATGTCCCCTTTTTCATGGACATTGACAGATTTGATGATTAGCCTATTATACGACCTTCGTAGGCTAATAAGATGGATAGAGGGTCATAATGGAGCTTGGATTGACTTTGATTCGCAGAATTTCTACATTTGGTTTTCATTCAGGGTCTTTCAGACATGTTTGCTTGATGCTCCTATTATTTAGGGATATTTGACATGCAGTGGAGCACCTTTATTTTGGTATGGTCATGTGCAGAATCACTCCCTGATTCACCTGCTTCGATCGGTTTGAGGATCCGACGTATATTGAGGGAGATATTAATATTTGATTGATTTCATCAAATATTAATTATTTGGTCTCATTAATAATTAATTATTAATTATTAATTATTTGGTCTAATTTTAAATTAGAAACCCTAATGCTAATTTAAGAAAAACCCTAATTAGGGCAAGCATATCTTTTGAGGGTATAAGGGTTTCACATGGAGGCCATTATTATGTATGCATTGATTATTGATTATTGATTTTGAAGAATTTCTTCTGTGAAGACTGAGCCTAGGGTTCCAGGATTCCATTTGCATTGGAGAATGTTCCCTCTTCAGTGTGTGCAATTAAGAGGTTGTGAAATATCAGCTGATCTATTGCCAAATTGAGAGATAGCTTCATCCAGAAGTTATCACAGAATTTACAGGGTTGAGAGATAACTTCACACAGAAGTTATTACAAATATTCCAGGTATTTATTTATTTATGTTTTGATTCAATAAATTATACAGCTAGAGATCTTCTGTGCTAGAAGCATATATTTTTAGATCAGGGGTTGAAAACAGGGAAGTTGTGCTTAATTGGCGGCCGTACGAAGTCCGTACAAATCCATACCGACACTGACATCGGCTGACAGAGAGCTTCCAGATACCGACATTGGTCGATTGGAGACCGACGTCATCAGATAAGGACCTGCAGTGACCGACGTTGGCAGTATATCAATCGACGCTGGCAACTGTGTGTTCGACACAGCAGGCCGAGACTTTCCAAAATTCAATTTGCACTTCCAAATTTGCAAAGCCAGGGTTTTCAAGACTGTATTTCATATTTATATGCATAATAGAGGACTGCAATTGTAATAGTTTAGAAGGACAAGTGCTAAGATCTGTGATTTACTAAAAAAACTATATTATTGTTATCATTCTAAATTTTTTCAACAGAGATTATATCTTGGTTCAAATTTTTTGTGTTGCTATATTTCCTGTTTGAAGGGGATATTACAGTGGTATCAGAGCTTTTGTCTTTGGTATCAGAGTTTTGTGTCTTTCGATATTCCCTATTAGTAGGGGACATTACAGTGGTATCAGAGCTAAATTCCTGCCATCCTGTTGGGCACATCAGAACTAATGTCTTGCCATCCTATTGGGTAGTTCCAGGTTCAATTTGATTATCAGTATGGTTCTAAGAGGGGTCAAAGATTTGGAAGAATGCATGCACAATGCAAAGAAGAAATTAGATCATCCATTTCAGAAAGCAGATGACATTCTAAAAATTTTGGAGGAGTTGGACACTTATTTAGGCAAGGTTGAGCATTCAAATACTTATGAGATGCAAACAACATTATTTCCAGCATTTGATTCATTGGTGAAGCCCCGATTATGGAGACATCATGATGAGGTGGTAAGACTTGCAGCTCTCTCTTGCATTAGTGAAATGATGAGGATCATAGCTGGCTTTGATTTTCATGATGATCAGATTATGAGAGAGGTACTTTATGCCATGGTAAAAAGCTTTGAAAAGTTGGATAACATTAGAGACCCTCATTTCTCAAGGAGGGCAAGATTACTTGAAACATTTGCAAGGTATGGATTTGAAAACATTATGATGTTAGTAGGTTGTATTGGTGAAATTCGCATGATGTTTAAAATATTTTGGAATATTTTAGATGAGTTTCATTCTAGCAATATATTGGCATCAATGCACTCTATTATGTTCACAATCTTGTTTGAGGAGGAGGATAAAATTTCTAAACTTTTGGCAGAAGATTTATGGTATGTCTGGACAAAAGGGAGAAATGTCTCACCTAGAGCTTGTATATGCTTAAAGAATTTAATTAATAGGCCCAAGGATCATAGTGCTTTCCCTATGACATGCAGCCACTTGCATGATGAGTTTGACAGTCATGCTGATCCAGTACAGGGAGATATTAACACATCTTCAGGGAATGATTTATCTACATTATCTTCACAGGCAAGAGTAGTTGAGGATGTTGTGGATGAGCTTTGTCTTAAGGTGAGTTTAACTCAGGAGTTAGATAGTGAGGATGAGTCTGATGCTTGCATTCAGAGTGTGGAGGTGTACTCAGATGTTAGTACACTGAGTGTTGGTGATGAGTATGTTTCTATAACAGCTTACGAGGAGCATGTGGTTGAGGCTCACGCACATATTCAGGACTTGGAAGTACCTGATTCTGAGGAGTTTGGGATACCAGTGGAGTCAAATCTCCAGATTGATTCTTCTCACACATTTGATAGTATGGTACAGTTGGTTGTGCCACCGTTACAGAGGGATCAATTATGGGATGGATTAACACCATCTTTTGTAGATGGAATTTGCAGTTGCCAAGTACACAGTCTACAGTATCGACACATCCAGGGTAGTTGTGATTTCAGAAATTGGTTGATTTGTGTTCACCAATTTGATTATGGGTTCCTCTTTGTTTTACTTCTGATGATATTGCAGGTACTCACATTGATTCATAGCAGTGCAGGGCATAACTACATTTGGGATCCAGGAGGATTGAGTGGTTCATTGTTCTGAGATTGCTTGGGGACAAGCAATTTTAGGAGGGGTAGATTATCATGTCCCCTTTTTCATGGACATTAATAGATTTGATGATTAGCTTATTATACGACCTTCGTAGGCTAATAGGATGGATAGAGGGTCATAATGGAGCTTGGATTGACTTTGATTCACAGAATTTCTACATTTGGTTTTCATTCAGGGTCTTTCAGACATGTTTGCTTGATGCTCCTATTATTTATGGATATTTGACATGTAGTGGAGCACCTTTATTTTGGTATGGTCATGTGCAGAATCACTCCCTGATTCACCTACTTCGATCGGTTTGAGGATCCGATGTATATTGAGGGAGATATTAATATTTGATTGATTTAATCAAATACTAATTATTTGGTCTCATTAATAATTAATTATTAATTATTAATTATTTGGTCTAATTTTAAATTAGAAACCCTAATGCTAATTTAAGAAAAACCCTAATTAGGGCAAGCATATCTTTTGAGGGTATAAGGGTTTCACATGGAGGCCATTATTATGTATGCATTGATTATTGATTATTGATTTTGAAGAATTTCTTCTGTGAAGACTGAGCCTAGGGTTCCAGGATTCCATTTGCATTGGAGAACGTTCCCTCTTCAGTGTGTGCAATTAAGAGGTTGTGAAATATCAGCTGATCTATTGCCAAATTGAGAGATAGCTTCATCCAGAAGTTATCACAGAATTTACAGGGTTGAGAGATAACTTCACACAGAAGTTATTACAGATATTCTAGGTATTTATTTATTTATGTTTTGATTCAATAAATTATACAGCTAGAGATCTTCTGTTCTAGAAGCATATATTTTCATATCAGGGGTTGAAAATAGGGAAGTTGTGATTAATTGGCAGCCGTACGAAGTCCGTACAAATCCATACCGACACTGACATCGGCTAACAGAGAGCTTCCAGATACCGACATCGGCCGATTGGAGACCAATGTCGTCAGATAAGGACCTGCAGTGACCGACGTCGGTAGTATATCGACCGACGCCAGCGACTGTGTGTTCGACACATCAGGCCGAGACTTTCCAGAATTCAATTTGCACTTCCAGATTTGCAAAGCCAGGGTTTTCAAGACTGTATTTCATATTTATATGCATAATAGAGGACTGCAATTGTAATAGTTTAGAAGGACAAGTGCTAAGATCTGTGATTTACTAAAAAAAACTATATTATTGTTATCATTCTAAATTTTTTCAACAGAGATTATATCTTGGTTCAGATTTTTTGTGTTGCTATATTTCCTGTTTGAAGGAGATATTACAAAGGTACTTTTGAGACCTAGTTTTCCACACAAAGTATTATATTTAGGTACTAAATTTACTCTGTCATCAATGGTGGGGATGGAGATGATTATACTTTCTTATCTTGGTGTGCCATCCTAACCTCTTCACCTTGCACATGTTGTCCCTGTTCTTCAAGTATCTCTTCCCTGATTAAAATTGCCTCCCCTTCAAGTGCTTCCTCTTCCTCTAATATCATTGTTAATGGATCAATTCATAAGCCTTCTTCTTAGGCCACATCACCCTTCGAGGAGCCCAAAGTTTGAGGCATGGCCATCCAAAATTCCCAAAGGAATTCATTATTATTGTGTCAACAACTTTAGATTTTTTTTACTTTACTTCCCTATAATGGTAGATGTCTACCTCTACAACTTACAACTACCAATTCTCTCTATTATGTTAATGTTTTGAATTTATCCCTATTTTCAATTACCTCACTTGATATGTATTACAATAATTATTTATAGAATATTGATGTTATTTTATTGCTCTAGAATCACTCTGCCTCAAATTATTCTTTGACTCTATAAATGTGGATTAAAACAAAGGTAAAAAGTAAGAAATGAGATTATTTATCATTTTATAGGCTCAATGGGGTCAATTCACATTTATTACCCCCTTTTATTTTGTCCAATTCTTGTTGTTAATGCAATTTTAATGGCCACCATTCTTCGACCATTACTTCTTTCCATAAATGCATTTAATGGTATTATCTTGTCATGATGTTGGAACATTTATCATAACCACTATTTCTTTGACATTAATGAGAAATCCCCATCTTTCACTTTCCTTTGAAGTGCAAGACATTTGTTTCCCATGCTTTTCTTTGTAGTGAAAGATAGCTATTATGTTTCTTTCAAATTTTCAAACTATTTGGTAGGAATACCCTATCCTATAGCTATGTAACTTGCACACTTTAAATAACTTATGTGCTCTAAGTAACTTGTGTTCACATCTTTAATCATGGATATATATACCTTTTACCCTACATTAAAACTATGTCATGGTCCTCCATGAAGATACAAGTACAAAATTTAAGCTACTCTACATTAAATAAATGTTACACACAACAAAGGTAGTGATTTTATTTAAAATAAGAAATCCTAGGCTAATGGCATAAGCCTTATTATTGTAAAACCTAAACTATTTAGAGGTGAAATATAGCCATAGTTAGCTTCCATTTTAATTCTCAGGAAGAAATTGGTCATCCAACCTTTATAATCGACAAGCACCAATAGACCAAATGCTATGAATTAAAAAAGGACCATCCTAGTGAATTTGAAGTCTTTTAGAATGACATGTGAACTTGGATTCATAGAGAAAGACTTTCATCCTAGGGGTAAATGTTTTATGCTTGATGTGTTGATCACACCATGCTTTTTATTTATGCTTCTCCACATCCTAACTCCAATAAGTAAGGAAATAGGCTTTATCTAGTTGTAACAAAGTATCTAAGTGCACATTCAAGGATGAATCCTCATCTAATTATCTAATGCACATAATACAAAGAGATGGTACCAAGAATTCAACTAGTAAAACTACCTCTTTTAAATATACCAAATTAAATAGTGTGTTCTTATTCAAGAACTTATAGGTTGTTTAATAAACCCAAAGTAATGCAGATAATCTATCATCCCAATATATTTAGCCAATATTAAAAAAAAAATTAGTGTTGTGCCTAATATTTTAATGAATGCCTCGGTAGTTCTATTATCTTGGGGTGATATAATGTTGTTTTGTGATGAGAAATAATGAACTCAACAAGTAAGATGTGAATAGTTTCATTGAGGAAATGGGTACCATGATCATTAGTAAAACTTAGTAGGCATCTAAACCAGGTTATGATATATTCCCAAATGAAACATGTAACAGTAGCATGACTACAATCCTTTGTTGACATACCTTTATCCTAACACATGAGATAATTAGTTGTTGTGATGATATAATGGGAACCTATTTATCATCTAGATGGATTTATGGGCCAAAAAAATCAATGGGCCATTTGTCAAAAGCTTCTTGAGATACAATTAGATATAAAGGCATGACATCTAGGCAATTTGGTCTTCTTATGCACTGAAAGATGTCACACTTCCTAACATATATCTTGGAATCTTGAAAAAGAGTAGCCCACCATAATATAGCCAATAGTACCATTTATCTGATATCCTCTCCAACATATTGTCACCTTTAATTCCCTCATGAAATTTTTGGATTACTTTAGAGTGCTCATATTTCATTACATAGCACCAAATAATTGCATCATGGCTAAGCTTGTAGAGGTCCCATTAGATGAGATAAAAAGGTGTGGCATAGACCATGATTTATTTCTTAGCCTAAGTATTTAGATAGTCAGGCACTGAGCCAATATTAGAAAAACTACAATATCTTCCAACTCCTTAGGTACATGAGAAACACAAAATAGTTGAAAATCAGGAAAGTCATCTTCAAGAGTGTGTTGTGGTTCTCTAGAATCAATACAAGAAAGATGGTGAGGGTTGAAACTAGTTTCTCTTGGTTTAACCATGACAAAGAATTATAATTCTTGAAACAACACTATTCATAAATAGATGCATCCATGCAACACAAGTTTATTGAATAGATACTTTAAAGCTTCATGATTTGTATAGAATACAAAAAGAGTTACCAATAAGTATTGTCAAAAAAATTAGAGAATAGACCATTGATAATTATTTGCACTCTGTGGTGGTGTAATTTCACTTAGCTAGAGTAATTTTCCTACTAGAAAAATAGATCAGGTAATCAAGGTGATGTTCACCTGGCTATGTAAGATTTCCCTAACTACCATTTCAAAAGCATCAACATGGACATGGAATGGTCTTGTCCAATTAGGGAACTAGATGATTGGAGTGTTAACCAACTTTTTCTTTAAGGCCTCAAAGGCTTCTTGGTAGGAACAAGTCCAAATGAAGTGCTCATTATGTTTTAAGAGTTCCTTCACAGGTATGATAATCTTTGCATATCCATGAATAAATTTTTGTAATTAACCTATATGTCCTAGAAAGGTGTGAACTTCATGCTATAACTTCGATGTTGAAATGTGAATAATGATAGATAATTTTTCTAGGTCTACCAAAAGTCCATCCTTACAAATAATATGTCCTAGAATAACATCAAAAGGTGTAGCAAATAGACACTTATTTAGATTTAATGATATTTTTAAGACTCAACAATGCTCAAGCATAAGATAAATATTAGAGAAATGGTCCTTGACCAAGCCATATAATGTCTAAGCATCCAAGTAGACTTCAAGAAATTTAAGGATGAAATATTTAAATACTTTAATAGCTATATTAAAAATATTGATGGTGAATTCTTCAACCCAAAAGGCATGAACTTATATGCAAAGGATCCCCATTCAATGGCAAACTTATTCTTAGTTGATCCTCCTTGGATATCTAGACCTTATGATAGCCCAAAAATCCATCTGTGAAAGCATATATTTTTCATCTAATGATGCCTTTAAGGATTTCCTATATGAATGGTGTTGGGAAGGTATCAATGATGCAAGATGTGTTAAAGACCCAATAATAAATGTATGTTTTAAGTGTATATATTTATTTATACCTATCACCAAAGGGATGACCCATTTAGATTCATCAATAGGGGTGATCACTCTAGCATGTAGTATATTATAAATTTCTTCCTTTAAGCATGCTTGTATATTTGGATCATCCTATATGGGTTTTTCTTAACTAGTTGAGCATCATTAACCAGTTTGGTATGCATCTTGCCTAGAGATGGATGAACACATTTCATCTAATTGTATATTCTTATAAATACATCTTGGTATTATTTTAATATCTTAAATATCTTTAATACTTCTATGTCAGTCTAGTAATTACCTATAGTAGGTATTTTTGGTTATTCCTCTTTATCAATGTCATGCTGGATAGTTTGAATTTTCTTGGAGTGAGAGTGGTCTGTACCAAGACTAGTATCATGAATAGATAATGTTTCATAATCTATAGGGACATCCAAATGATTTTCCAAAGGGTTAATTAGGTTTGACCCTTCACCTTCTTCTACCTAAAATACTAGATTTTGTTTCCTTTGGCATATCTCTTCATGTCAGTCATGATCAAAGACTAGTTCTGGTATGAGAACAAGTTGTATAGATGGTCCATTGAAGTTAAATAGACATTCTTCTAGGACATTATGGATATATCTTAAGTGATCTTCAATGTTACTAGGGTCACCAACAACTACTTCACACATGGCCTAGAGAGTGAGGCACAAATCCATTCTTGGAGAAGAATAAGTTGGTGTCAATTTCATGCTATCTTTTAATAGATACCAAAAATGCATACCCATATGTCTTTCATCATGAACATACCATGATCTTTCCTAAGTTCATAAATTTCCATAGATAACATGTACCCATAGGTACTCTAGTAAGTAAGACTCTTCAATGTTCTATATTGACTCATAGGCCTCTATATGGGGTTCAAGTGCTTATATTTTGTATGTAATAAAAAATGGATCATGTCTATAAATAAATTCTAGCTCAAAGAAGATAAAGCATACCTACACATTTGACTGGGGATACACTTATTACATGGGAGCATGACCAATATGGGGATCTACTAGACCTGATTAGGGGATCACTTGTCACAACACATCATGCTAGGAAGGGTTCTAAAGCCTATAGTCTAACACAATCACACAATAAACCTAATGGATTACTAAGGTTTAAAACATTCAATTTATTCTAATAATAAGACATTAAATCTAATCTAGTGCACACCAAAGCTTGTGACATAAAGTGGGGGTTAGAAATAATAAAACAAACTAAACTAAACATATATTAGAAGACATATACTCACATCAATGTCTATAAAATCCTAATACATTAGAGAATAATACAAATGAATTATCCATCTACTCTTATAAAGGAGAAATAAATTTAAGAATACTTACCTTTGAAGATGAATCTGTCGAGCCTCAATCTCTCCCTTGGCCAAGGTGCTTTGCAAGAGATTATTATGGTATGTAAGGATAACTAATATAATTATCTCTAGGCTACACAACCTATCTAAGCATCTAAAATAATCTCCATAAGATAAGATCATATGTCCAAAAAAAGTATGAAACCCTAAGCTTTATTCCTCAAGTAGAATGGTCAATAAGCAAATGTTCATTTCACACTTCTTCACTAATAATTCTTCTTTTATGAAATGGTGGGAAATGAACTTATACATATAGTTAGTTCTTGCCCTATATCCTCCTAGTAACATTGGCTATACAGGGTCAACCCAATCAACCCAATGTGTTTTTTAGGATAAATCACTAGGTCTAAGATAGGTTAGTCGAAAGGCTAATAAGCCAAGAAAGTGAAAAATACCCCTAAATTATACTAGGTTGACCCAGTCGATGTAGTACAATAGACTATCCAAAAGTGTGTTAAGATAATAAAAGGAGGATATAAAGAGGAAAATGATTGGAAGATGTAATATTGAGGAGAATAAGCTTAGGGTTAATGGTTTTAGGAGAGAAGTGTGTAGATAGTAAGTGGCAAAAGGAACAACAATCTTACAAAGCACTGATGGTCTACCCACACCTTTCCTGATGCACCACTTAAGGCATGCACTTAGAGATATTAAGACTCAAAAAGTTCCTACAAGATACAAAGTGTCAATAATTAATAAAAGTTTGAAAATATTATGTGTATACATATGCTCCACTTGAAGCTCATCACGTGTCATGTAAGTGCAACATGGGATGGTACTTTGAGATAAAACATGATAACACACAACACTGATGTTAAGTAAAGTGTAGTAAGAAAAAAAATAAGATAAATGAAAGGATTGAATTGAAAAACACATGCCTTTAATTTACCTTAGTGTCTTAGATATAGAAGTAGACTGCAAGAGATGTGAAGGTGTTCAATGTAGAGAACACTAGATGAACCTGTAGAAGTTAGTGCAAAAAATAGCCAAAAATTAAAAAATGGAAGATAAGCATATGGTAATGAAAAATAATTTCTATGTCATCATGAATCTAATGCATGTTATAGTTTTAAAAATGGATGAGTAGAAACAAATATAGAAGCAAAACAAGGAATCTATAGGACAAAAATTGAAAGATTTGAATTTTGAAAACTATTTTAAAATAGGGGAAAAGATAATTAATTTGTTATTTTGACTTTTAAAGGAGAGAAAAGAGGGATCTAGAGATAAAACAAGCTAGGATGGTGAGGATATGACATACTAGACAAGGAGATGCTCCAAAGGTGGCAGCAGGTGCACTACAGGGATGCAACTAACAATCTCAAACTAGTTTTTTGATATTTGTATTGAATCAAGTGATTTTTTTAGTAATTTTAAATTTTAGGTATTTCTAGATGTTAAAATGGAACAAAATTAGATTCTAGGGGTATAAAATAGGAAGATAGGAAATGGGTTTAGAGGGTTTTGGTAGAAAGTAAGAAAAATGCACTTTTTTGAGAAAATACAAAGGGTCAGTAGGCAAAAAGCACTGAGTTAACCTAGCCCACCTAGTAGGCTAGAAAATTAGTAGAATCCACCATGTCAACCCAGTAGGTATGGGTTGACCCTATACAATCTATAGGCTAAAGGCCTAGTTTAGGGTTTTTAGGTGGTTTGAAAGGTCTAAAATGGAAACTCTGCACTAGGGAGGGGAAAATAAGGGGGGTTAATTGAGATTTTTGAGTCAACCAAGCAAAAAGATAGGAAAATTTTTGTCAAACTATTTTGACCAAAGAATTGAAATGATATGAAAAAGCTTGCAAAAGGCTGAAAGAAGGCTAGAATGGCTTGAAATGACCAAGTAAGGTCAATAAGGATTGAGAAGACTAAATGTAATCTAAAATGAATAAAATAAAGTAATATAGGCTTAGTTTTACTTTTAAAATGTAAAAAGAATGTATTATGACTATTTATGACATGGAAGAACTGATACATCCTTGGTTGTTTTTTGGGTGTAGGGACAAAAAAGATTTTGGAGACTTGTGGATGTAGCATGGTTATCAAATTTTTTAAATAGGTTATCATACAGAGATAAGGCTAGAATAAGATCCATAAGTTTAGGTGGGATAATAGAGATGTGTCTGATCCCCATTAGTGCTAACCTATTAGTCATGTTCCTCAATTCTTAGGAATGATTGACTAACACCTTCAAATAAGATGTGGATGGGGATACATTATAGGTTGTTATCATACTAGAGGATGTCTATGTCATTTTGGGGCTACCTATAGTATGAGTGCAAGTGACCATAGGGATACCAGATAGTCTAGAGGAGAGTAAAGCCTTAACCATGTGGGTTATAGCCTCAAAGATGATATTACTATGTAAGAGAGTGAGTATGTTTGATGTTTATACATCACAAATTATAGACATTCATAAGGCTGTGATAGTCCTTGTGAAATAGTGGGTGTTATGTCACAAGTCAGATGGCAAGGTACCACTATTCATGGTAGCCTTGAGTAGGATGATCTTGGAGGAGTGAGTTCTATATGACCTAAGATCTATCATCTGGGTCCAACTAGTATATGATATGTACAAGATGCCAGTCAAAGGGTAGAGGACCATGGGATTAATCATATTGCTAATAGCTTAGATATATGAGAGGTTTCTTATGTAGTGACTAGATGGGTTACCCCATGTAGTTGATGATAGGTTACCTCGAGTAAGGAGATGAAGGGAAAACTAGGTATCACAAGACATGCCCTACATGCTAACATTATATTTAGTGAGATGTGTAGACATCATGCAGCATCCATATGAGCACATAATAGCTACATGGGTGAGCTAGGACATAGTTTAACTAGACTCAAAGAGGACAAAGGTAGTTAGACACTATTTATGGTGGAGAGATCCACATTTAGTGGTATGGGTACCAAGGTAGATGGGCCTACCACATCCAATGACACCAGTATTGATGCCCAAGTAGTGGGATCAACATGGGAGGGATTCATAGGGGAGGAGAGGATTAGGGCCACTAATAGTGAGGTCAACACTGAGGCCACATCGAGAGTGACCATGGATTAGTGAAACATAATGAAGAACTAAATAGGGGGATAGGGATGTGGAGGTAGGGATACTAGATGTACTACTACTAGATCTATAGTGGGATGAGTAGTGACCACTGAGGACACAAAGTTGATGGAGGTAGGAGGTAGAGGAGAGAGTGGAGATAATTTCCATCCCAGATGACCCTATAGGTGAGCTAGAGGAGATGATATATAGACCATTCAAACATAGTTTGAGATTGACATAAGCTATGACAATTGGGTTTGAGCTAAGGAGGTAGCCTACAGAGGAGGTGATCAAAGGTCATACAGATGGGGATATTATGTTAGGAAATCACAAAAATGGTGAGACCATAGTAGATAAGACACAAATATGTAAAAATAGATGGTTAGACTATTGCTTATATTTTGTTTTGGAAGAAAAATAGATATTTTGAGATATAACAGTGATCTAATATCCATCTTATAAGATTTTGTAGGTGTAGGTGAGGATGAGGA
>JARHVA010000679.1:1822500-1957500 GCA_037957365.1 Torreya grandis
TTTGGTGATGGAGAAGAAGGATGTAAGGTATCAAGATATTGTTTTAACTTAAAACAATGGGTGGAATAATGGTTATCTATCCTATGGAAGTAAAATATATGCTTGTGAGTGATTTTAGTAGAATCACTCATGAAAAGAGGTAAAATAGGAGTGAAAGAAGCCAAAGAACACTCATCAACCCATTTAGTGGGTAGAGGAGCCATCTTAGGCAAAATAAGCAAACCATAACCAAGGGAGGTTGATGATGAGGAAGGAATGGAACTAGCCTCAATGGAAGGAGCAATAGCATTGGAAGTAGGGGTAGGTGAATGAGGATCTTCAGTTCGACCACTAATCATGAGGTTATAAATGGTAAAAGGATCCTTTCCTCTATGTTAAGGAAATTTTAAGATAAACAAAAGAATTTTAGGAGTATACTCTAACTTAGTTGGTATTCTAATGAGAAAAAATTATTATGATATGAAGAGGTGTGAGGAGGCATCCCATAGTTCATTGTGTGAGTGGAAATATGAACATTACTAGCATCCAAAAGAGGAGCCCTACTCTATCTATGGGAGACATTATTAGGATTGGTAAAGTTTATCATGTATTTTGACTACAACTTAGTGTTATTATATAATATAAAGTCCATGATAAATGTAAAAGAAGATATATGAGAAAGCAAAGGACAAAGAGTGGCTGAAATAGTATAGGGTTGACTAGGTTGATCCAGTACAAAAATAGGGACTATAAAACTTTACAAGGTTGACTGAGTCAATCTAGTATAGTGTATAGAAAGCCAAAAATATACTAGGTCAATTATTTTGATCCAATAGAATAGACAAGGAATTTAATAATCCTAAATTAGATTGTAAAAATGAAACAAGATAACTTTGCAAGTAATGAAAAGAAGCAAATATTGAAAGGAAACAAATAGTCAATTGGAATAACACAAAATAAAACCTTGAAATAACACTGGATAATGCAATATTTTGACACATAATTGATCAAAAAGCAAATAATCAACTTGAAAAGTAAAGAGCTAATGAATTGGTCAACCTAAATGTTTATTAGATTAAGAATGATTTTAAATGTGATTGAAAGTTGGCTATAAGTAAGGTACAAGATAGCAATCTAAGGATGGTTTTAGGTAGTTTGGACTAAAATGGACTATAGTGGAAATGATACAAGATTTTTATTAGTGCCTACCCCCTCACTTCACACATCATAGTGATAAGGGTATTAGGTTCTTAGCTAGAATATACCATTAACCACATTTTATACTTGACCAAAGCATCAAGTCAACTTCCCCTTTGGTGATGAAATCCAAGTAGGTTGACCTTGGGTAGACATAATATTAAAATTTTTGTTTATTTTTTTTTATTTTACCATTTGTGCAAAAAATATAAATAGTGAAACTAAATGATTAATTAAAAATCCCCTAATTAGACTATGTGAGCTATTTTAAGCATGCAAGCAATAGGAAAAGAAAGTGTGGATTAATTAATAAAATATATGATATCAATTCCAATTTGAAACAAGTTATATTTTTGACACTATATGCATAAAATATAGAACATAGTAAATAAGGTCAAACCTGCACTATCGAAGCAAGGTCAAAAAATGAACTGGGTCAGTAGTGTCGATCTAGTTATTTTAGACAACAAACATAACATAGAACTGGGTCAAAAATATCGATCTAATTGATTATGCAAGGGTATTTATAAAGAATGAAAATTTTGAAAGGAAAGATATAAAATAAAGAAACATATAAATAGAAAGTAACCTTGGTGGATCATAGATTCAATGACGGAAGATTGTTGATGAAGAACCTTGAAGTATGCTTGAGAAACCTACAAACTAGGTTGACAAAATCAATCAAGCAATACAAGAACCTAATGAAAAAGTTTTGAAATTGTAAGGGGTCAATTGGGTCAACCTAGTAGGTTTAACTAGGTGTTTGAAAGGATGGAAACCTATACTAGGTCAACTAGTTTGATCCAGTTGCATGTTCCTAGAAACCTACGAATAAATAAAAATAGCTAGGTTAATAGAATCAATCTAGTATTTCAAAATATATGATCAAAATGATGATCAAAATAATGACTAAAATAATTAAAAAATGAAATAAATCCTATAAGGATTAGTTTCACATCAAGTTTACCAAAATGTATGCAATTAAAAATGCATCATGTCTATAAATCAATCCTAGCTTAGAGAAGATAAATCATACCTACACTTCCAATTAGGGATACACTTATTAAGTAGGAGCATGACCAATGTAGGGATCCACTAGACCTAATTAGGAGATCATTTATCACATCACATCATGCTAGGAAGGGTTATAAAGCCTACAGTCTAACATAATCACACAACCCTAATGGAATCCTAAGGTTTAAAACATTCACTCTATTTTAATAACAAGAAAGTAAACCTAATATAGTGCACACTAAAGCTTATGGCACAAAGTGGGGGTTATAAACAATAGAAAAAACTAAACTAAACATGTATTAGAAGACATATACTCACATCAATGTACATGGAATCCTAATACATGAGAGAAGAATATAAATGCATTATTTATCTACTCTTACAAAGGATAAATAAATTTATAAATACTTACCTTTGAGATTATTTTGTTATGTAAGGATAACCAAGATAAATTATCTCTAGGCTACACAACCTATCTAATCATCTAAAAGACCTCTCCACAAGACAAGATTTATATGTCCAAAGAAAGTATGGAACTCTAAGCTTTATTCCTCAATTAGAATGGTCAATAAGTAGATGTCCATTCATAATTATTTATTAATAATTATTATTTTATGAAATATTGGGAAATGAACTTGTATATATAGGTAGATCTTGCCCTAAATCCTCTCAATAATGTTGGCTATATAGGTTTGACCCAATCGACTTAGTGTGTTTTCAGGGATAAATCACCAGGTCTGAGCTAGGTTGACTGAAAGTCTAATAAGCCAAGAAAGTGAAAAATACCCCTAAAGTATACTAGGTTGACCTATTCAAACTAGTACAGTCGATTGTCTAAAAGGGTGTTAAGCCATGAAAAGGAGGATGGAAAAAGGAAAAATATTGGAAGAGGTAGGACTAAAAACAATAAGTTTAGGGTTAATTGTTTTAAGAGACAAGTGTGTAGATGGAAAGTGGAAAAAGGAACAATAATATTACAAAACACCAATTGTCTTCCCACCCCTTTCTTAATGCACCCTTTAAGGCATGCACTCAGAGAGATTGAGACTCGATAGGCTCTTGTAAGATATGAAGTGTTAGTAATCAATACAAGTTTAAAAATATTATGTGTATACATACTCCACTATATTTAATTGTTCCCTTGACTCAGTTGTCATGATGAAACTAGTGATGCAAAGTAAAGAATACATGATCCCATTTAAGAAGTCACTCATTATGGTTTCACCACAATATTGTAGTTATACCATAAAAAATGTGAATTAAGGATCATATACGATCATTGTCATAGTTATAAAATTCTTCAAGGTGCTACACAAAGTCATAGACTTCCATTTGTCCATGAAATCAAGGGGATTCATCAAGTATTTATAAAGGTCCATCCATCATTGGTCTCCTCATGACTTGTCTAGTAAGAAGGTAAATAAACCTATGGTGTTTATGATACTGGCATGGAACATTCTCCTTACTACCAATGGTACTACACACTTTTCTAGTGAGGTCATAGTCATCGTGAGCCCAATAATTAAAAGCATTGATTATAGTATCAGAAAGGGACTAAGTGTCCATCCATTAGAGGATGCCATCATGATTAGGATCATGTTGCTCCCCATCTTTGTATATAACATTATATATGTGGCCAATATATTCTTCCACATTCACAGGTTCTACGTATGGAGGCCCATGTGATTGATCAAATTAGATCCTAACACATTGATCAGTATTCTTAAAACTGATGTAGCACTTTTTGAAACTTAAGTTAGCATTATTTTTGTAACATCAAGATCATACCAATAGAGCTATAAAATCATCTACCTATGCTAACTCAAGATCCTAAATATTAGCTTTGAATGGCACTCCAAGGATATCCACCATTACATTCTTGGTGACGTCAATGATAGAGCACAAGTTTTATTATCCATAAATAATAAATGTGGTGAAGGTTGTAATGTTGAAACAACCATTTTCACCATGCATCCTTGGTGAAGACATTAATTTTAGCACCAGTGTCAACTAAGATGTCCCAAATTACCCAACCATCAATGATAACATTCACTATCATTTCTTTATCCTCTAGAGGGCTAATAAGAATAAGGATATCTTATCCTTGAGCATGATTTAAATGATTATCCTTAGTATATTGAGTCATTTTAGGTTGAGCATCAATTGGTGTCTTCACCTAATTTTTAAGCAAAGTAATTATTTGTGGGATAATGTCTTCATCCAACATATGCTTGTAAAGATCTTGAAAATCATCTCATGCCACATTTTGAGGCTCTATTTCCTTCTACATATCAGCACATTGTATAGCTTCTTAGTTCTTAATTAATTTAATTTATCCTTGTAGTTCTTACACTAGCATCATAGTTTCTTTGATTACATCCTTTTATTATTGGGCATCAGGATACTTCCTTACTTGAGGATCTTCACATTGTACCTTATTAATAAGAGTAGATGTAGACTGAGAGTGTCCTCCACTACACATGGTGATATTTACTTGTTGAGTTATTGGGGTGATTGAGTTATTGGGGTGATTGAGAATAGGTGAGTGGAGGGAATTTGAGGGGAATTTAAAATTATTTAGAAGTCTCTAGTTTAGAGACTTGGATGAGCTTATCCAATTCTAGAAGCTTCTTAGAAAGTGGAAAAAAATGTTTCTAGGAACCACAACTGATTTTAACCCTTGTTTATACCTCACTTCATGACATTCGGACATTCACTCTCACTTTCAAGATAATTGTGAAATAATACACAAGGATGTTTTCATACCCTAAGCCTAGCTTAGTGATTTTCTTTTTACATTGAATTCATTTTGTTGGAAATGTGGAGTTAGGTGGTAACAACAAACTTAATAATACCAATAAGTAATCTACACTCTCATTCATCCAACCAAGCACCACTTACAAGTTAATAATTTTAAGGATTGTTGTCAAATGACTTAACTTACAATTAGCATACATAAGCTCTAAATCATCCTCCATCAACTTGGCCCAATCATCATTTAGACCCTCATTCAACATTCTATCAACTTCAAACCTTTCATCTAACGTTGTTGCCTCTTCATCTATGTTTGGTGCCATTTCATCTATGTTTGTTGCCTCTTCATTTGTCACACTCTATAATTCTATCATATATTCATAATAATTGTAATCCTAAGGGCTTATACCACTATGCCCATATCTTATCATATGTCAATAAATCACATTTCCTTTTTGCACCATTCCACCAAGATAGTCATTACACAAACATGTATATTTTTCCATGTCCCTCTCATTGTCTACTTTCTCATCATATACATGGTATTGATCCATAGTCAACCTTTAACATTGATCCATCTGTAATGTTCTGCATTCTAGTATTAATTTAGTTTCCTATCTCAAGAAAAAATTAAAATCTAAAAAACTCAACTTACACAAGATCTAATACATGTAAACTCATTCTCTTCATTACTCTTCAGTACTTACCCAAAATTTAGAGCACTTCACAGAATTAGGATACATAACACTCTAAAAAAATAGAATTAGATCAATCTATAAGATATAGATCACTCTATATCAATTTAAATTCAATAAATACATTTGGGCATCACTCTATAGAATTAGATGTTCTACCTCTACATAAATCTATGTGGTCAATTTTTTACATTTTTTACTTGTAGGATTCTCAGCTATTAATGGCTAATTAACAAGAAACACAGCGACTACTCTACCCTTATTTTATTTCCCATGTGTAAGATGCAGAGATTAAAAGTATATGTTGTAAAGTATCTATTACTAGCACCTCACCATTTATATTTCTAATATAAAAAATATATATTATTGTTAAAAAAATAGTAATGGTCAAATTGTAATGTACAAAGATAAGGAAACTTTGGAGTGTTTTTATACTATTTGTTTGAATTTATAGGAGCATTTTGTAATTGTAAAAATCTTGTTAATCATGTAGACTTATGTTTAGTTTACATGTCATCTACAAAGTGCATAAAAGAAGACCATGATAGCTAGAAATAAACAAATGTTATTTTTATCCATGTTTTTATTAAGGGCCTTCCTTATCTAGATGATAATTAAAGAAATGCTTTAGCAATGAAACACATAATTTATGCTTATTTTATTGATGAACCAAAAGCATTTAAACATAATTTTAATGAATACACAAACACTAACAAATAGGCTAATGAATTCTTTGTTGTAACTTTGAGCATTACTTACTAGCATAAATTATTAACTTGTTGAGATAAGATCACTTGTTCTAAAAATTGATATACTCCCATGTGTCAACATATAGTATCAATTAAAATATCTGAGTAACCAATTGATTTGATGAACTAGTATAAATTTCAACTATTCCATATGAGACCATCTTATAAGATTCCATGTAATTAATAGATTAGGCTTGCACACAATGTTGCCCAAGCATTGAAGTCTAGGCTAGGGAAATGAGCCTATGGTTTAATGGAAAAGCGATCAAAGGAATTGAAATTTGGATCCATGTTACAAGTTCAATTCCCATATGCTCCAAAATATGTAGAGGAAACTAATGAAAAAATAGTCTACTAAAATTAGAATTACTTGTATGGTTCTGGTACTTAGTTGCCTATGTAACTACTATAAGTTACATCAACCAATAACAAACGAATTGTGAGGTACATGCACTACCCATGCCATGAAGACTTAGTGAAAAAGTTCCTCGGGGATTAGGTTGGTGAATTGGTTACAAAATTATAAATTAATACCATACCCATGCATGATAACATGGAACACAAATATACAACTTCAAGATATGGTCACTACATTGTATTGATTATACAATGAATAAAAGCATCCAATTCCTTCACCATCTCAATAAATATAAATTGTTACATGGTAGTCAATGTCTTATGGCAAGATACCCTCCTATTTATGTAACTCATCTCTTATAATACACTAATTTTTTTCTCCTAGCTAGATACAATTACCAATCAGAAAGCTATAGATTTTGTGTTTAATGTAACAAGAGTTTCAAATTACCTTCAAATTCACTATAGAGGGTGTTCCCAAATTTGAATTATGTATAGAGGGCCTTATTGACTTTAAATTCATTACAAAAAACTCCAAATTCCTTTCCTATCTTTGTAGAATTCTCTAGGTCCCCTCCAAATAAGCTTTATCACCAATGCAAGTAGCTACTATACTTATATGATAAACCCCAAAACACCTCATGCCAGCAAATTGGCACACAAACCCTCTTTGGTTGGCTCTAGCTCCATTAAAAATTAACAAAACCTCCTTTTATTTGTAGAGGTACATTGCACAAATAATGCCAATTATACTTCTCACTCCCCATCAAATTACATCTACCAAGTTCTGCACTCTACTATACTCCCCACTCTCATCAATAATTTCCCAATTCACTATTAACCCTACACGCAATACAACCCACTCCCACCAATAATTTCCCAATTCAATTTTTTTTTTAATTACCTAATTTAATATCATATTGTCTAATTTTTATTTGTGTGACTAATTAGTTAGTTGTGTTTTTTACCCGATGATCAAATTAATCATTTATTTAGTATTTTATAGCTATGTTGTAAAACATTAGTAGAATTTAGTCATTATTAGTTGCCATGACTAAAAATTTTAGTCACATAGTCATTTATTTTCCAAATTCTACTAGTGTCATGTTATTTGTTAGTGGAATAGAGGCAAAACAAGTGGACTATTTCAGAATATTTGTATTATTTTGGTGGTTGGGAGCCACTATGGTCAAATAGCAGATCTATGTATAATATGGAGTGTTTATTCTAATAATAATGAATTATGACCAAAAACTAATCTAATATGGATATTTACAATGAGAATTACATTAAAGTGATCTTTTTTAAAAAAGAGAAAAATAAGGGTAGGGCAGAAAGAAATATTGTTGATCCTCATTCCAAACATCATGACAAAGTTTAGGTTTCATTTAGGCATGCAATTAAACAATGTGTAACATAAAATAGATTAAGCCCAAATCCTATCACACATCAATCAAACTCTTAAAGAAGGTGGAAATAATGAAAATTAGAACTTGGTTCACTTTAAAGATTTACCCCTACAAGCAAACAACATTGGCCCAAATATAATAAGAGTAAGAAAATGAAATGAACCTAAGGACTTTCATTCAACCTAGAATTAGTACAAGTTAACAACTCTATAATTAGATGTATACACTAAGAATTCATAAGAACCATTGAAATCTAGAAATTAGAATAAGCAAGTGAGAGAGAAGCCATGATAACAATGAACAGAAGAAAATACTGGACAATCTTTGTAGAATCCCTTACTTATATTAATTAATCGAAGTTTAAAAAATAATTTTGGCTCTAAAAATCCCCCCCCCCCCCAATTTGATAATTGATAATGCTCATTTTATAAGATACAAAGTAGCATGTCAGTCAGTCTCATCCTATTACATTTGTACAAGTGTATAAGATAAGTATCCTTTCTGTTGCATTCTACAAAAAATGACCTTTTCCTTTCGATAGATTGGTTTATAGACAATTTATTTTACTAATTGCATGTGGTCATGAACTTCTATTAAACTACTCACTACTGGTCCACAATCCAATTCTAAATTGAATTAAACTCATACTAATGATAGTTCAATTTTTCAAACTAGATTTGTGGTGATCAAAAGGTTGAACTAAGGCTTACTTGAAGATTTCATAGTGCTCAAATGGTAGTAACATGTGGAATTAAGTGAGTTATTATGCCTTAGATCATCTATTTATATCTTTCTTTTTATGGATCCACTAGGTTTTTAGTTCCTATTGATTTTTTACTTATGTGGCATCATCCTAGCACCTTTGTCATATACATGTGGTAATTTCACAAAAAATTACTTATGTGGCATCCTAGTGGCATCTATGTGTCACTTTCATGGTAAATTAGTCATTAATGTTTAAAAACATGACCATTTTTCTTTGTAAATTTTCTTTTATTTTGCACTATCAGATTATTTTACACATATCAATGTTGCTCATTGATCTTGATCTTGAGATTTGAACATCATTAGCCATGATATGTATTTGGCCCCAAGGTTTTTCCACATGGTATTCTTGCAGGCATTCTAAGCTCTATACCTTGTTAGTTGAGTTAGTTAACATGCTTTCACCATGTGGCAGCCCCACATTAACTTAGAACTTTGTTGAAAATTATTGAGTTGATATGCTTCATTGATATGCATCTATATGCTTGAACACATATTGTTTATCCTTGATGAGGTAATTTATGTTTAAATTGGGGTCCATGGATTAACCTTTCATTCATTAATTTCACTCCATATGATTAATCTTATTCAGGTGAATGTGGGTCATAGATCATGTTCTAAGCATTCAAAAATGGTTGGTTCACTTTTAGTCTTAATATTGATCTCACGTTGTTGGATCAGGTGATCTAAGAGAACATGAACCATCAATCTCAATTTATGGGGTTGATTGAGATCGGTCTCATGAATTAGGATCCTTGGCTCATCAGGCCCATCTCGCAGCATCATATTATCTTTGCCCATTTAAATGTGATTCATTGATTTTGTAGACAAGCACAATGTTTAAGTTAGGACTCAGAGATATATAGAACTTAGGACAAAATCTTAAAACTAAGGTCTTGTTTATGTTAATAAACATAGATGCTACTTTAGGACAAAAATTTTAGTCTAAGTTATAATAAAAGGACCATGCATATAATAAAGACATAACATAAATTTTTAGACTAAGGTTTTTATCTTATTAATAAATATGATAATATCCTTAGGATAAAACTTTAGGATAAGCCTTATAACAAAGGGACCATGTGATGATTTAAACCAAGATACGACTTTTAGCCTAAGTTTTGGTTGTGTTGAAAAATATAACCAAGCCTTAAGATAAAAATTAAACTAAGTCCATGGTATGATAATTGTCCCCATGCAAGTTTGAATTCAATTCAAAAGGGGACCTAGATTAAAACATTAGGAATGGATTAAACATGGATCCAATTAATCTTGAACCAATGTTAAATAAAGATCAACTTAAAAATTAAACATGCCTATTCCCAAATGATATTCCATTGATCTTGCAACACAAGCAACAAGTTTTAGTGACATTGAAAGGGGGTGAAGCCATGATCATCCTAAAAACATGTCCATTGGTCTAAGCGAGATCAGTTCCTATAGACAATAGGAAATATTTAAGTGAGGGGATGGGAATAATAAGAACTTGAGCTAAAATCTTAGATTAATGTTCTCATTAAACATTGATAAATAATGATTCAATCTAAAGTCTTAGGCTAAGGTTTAAAACATATTAAAATGATCATGACACAAAAGAATCCAATGAAATCAATGTCTCAGGTAAATTGTCTTGTGCAAATTGTTTCAAGCTTTTGGTGTGAGGTGAAATGTTTCAAATAAAATGTCTGAAACAATCCTCCAAAAGAGTCACTTGTTAGGGCATTTTCTTAAGATAAAAGTCTTGAAGGGCACTTTCAAAAGGTCTGAAGGGTAAGTTTCTATTACAAAAAACCTAAAGGGTATGTCTAAAGATAAGGTGCCCCTTACAAAAATAAAGAAGGGTATATTCCAAAAGATGAAGGATAATCTCAAATGGTAAGTGTCCATTTCTAATCTGAGCAACATTTTCAGTGATAATTTGGGTGATAGTTCTACCCCAATTGGTGGCAGAACTTTTGGGAGCGATAACTTTTGCACCATAGCTTCATTTGACTCCCCATTTGAACTGTTGGAGATCTAAGAATGATGAGAACATTGTGAGATGGCTTTGAGCTCCACTTAATGTATTTTGGCCATATAAAACCAAATAGAAGTTCCATAATTTTCAATTTTAGTAGTGCAGTCTAAAAATAGTAAGTTTCTAAAAATAGTAATTCCTCAGATTTTATATTGTTGTGAATCATAGAAGTCAAACCACTTAATCTCCTTTGAGATTTTTGACCTTCCTTATCCTCCTCCTACCTAAAAAATGTGTATAAATGAAGATGTAACCCAAAAATGAAATTAGACATCTCTTCTCAGAGATAGGCATATGTTTGGATCTGCAGATTTGATCAATAAAACATCTCTTCTCAAAGATAGCATTATTACAATTGTGTTGTTTTTATTTATTTAATTATCTTTCAACCAAAGCTTCTAATTTTTGGATCAATTTTAAAGCTTATAAAGGGTAAATTGTACAAAAACATAAGGTTATGTGTCCTTGGGGTCATTGTTTTAGGATTTTTGTGTTAGATAAAATGTCTAATTAGAAAAGTCTGTAGGGTCATTTTAGAAAACCCAAAGAGTATGTTCAAAATTTATAAGAGTCATTGGCCTTTCATAAGAATCTTGAAGGGTGAGTTTTAGCAAAATTCATCTAGAAAGATGTTGTGGAAAGATAAGTCTAAAGAATCATTGCAAAAAAAAGTTTAAAATAAATATGCCAAAGGGTAAGTACAAAGAGGCCAAAGGGTAATTATGTTGGGAAAAATGCCCAATAGAATGAGTCTATGGAGAAATTATTTTGGACAAAATGTTGAAAATAATTATCCTGACATAGACAAGTTCGAAGGAATAGACCAATTACATAAGTCCCAAAATAATTATTGAACACAAGCCTAAAAGTACTTGGGAAAAGTATATAAAATATAAACCCTAAAGGGTAATCCATTAAAGATAAAGCTCTGATGGAAAATCCTAAAAATACATGTCCAAAATATAAAACCCAATAGTTAAAAACATAACAAAAGGACTATACATTTAGATTAGACCACATGAATAATATAAAGGTCTAAAAGGGGGGATTGGGACTTAAAAAGGACTAATCATGGATGTTAGACTAAGGTTTGGTCATGTTGAAAAACATGACTAAGCCTTAGGAAATAAAAATAAAATAAGCCCTTAGCATTATTTAAAATGTTCCTACATAAAATGTTCTCACCAGATTCAAATCAAGTACATAGACTAAACTTAGATTAAGGGTTTAGCTATTAAAATATGAATTTAACAAACCAAAGGTTACTAAATAATCAATTTAACATAAAAATCATGAAACTGAATAATTTTTCATTCCAAGTAGACCTTATTGGACCTACAACTTTAAATATAGAGATCCAATGTTAGCACTTTAGATAAGGGCAAATCAGAACCATGAACAAATATCCTAACCAAACTAGGTGTGGATAATCTTCAAATAAAATTATTGTGAAATCATGCTAATGACACTCTAATAAAATGAATCTTTTATTTCAAGGTATAAATTGACATAATTTGGCACATGGGGCCCCATTTTTTATAAATGGGGGTATGTTGACCTTAACATGGTCTTACCCCATAAGGCATGATTTTGTGATAATTGTCTAACTTAATTGTTAACAATTTTTTTGTTTTTTTGATAGGTTACCACTATTGTACAATAATTCTTATTCAAAAGTAGTGACATTGCATAGTTAATAGCAATTTTGAATACCTAGTCATAATTTTGTCTAACTGTTAATGGTCTTGTTTTGGTAGATTTTTATCTTTAAACAATATCGTTACTTCAAAATTAATGATATTGACCTGTAAATTGTGATTTTACACTACTAACCATGGTTTTTCAAGTCTTTGGGGTAAGCATGCACTCATTTAATTTATCTTTTTGTCTGACCCATGTGTGCTTATTTTAAATGTTCTTGTGTAAAAAATTCATGGTTTCAACCAACTGATTACAAGAAAGCAAGATTAGTTAAGGTTATACTCAATGAATATTAAGATACAATATCTCTATTCTTAGAGTTGTAATAATTCCCTAATATTTGTGGTATTAAACTATGAAATATGATTTTATAGACTCTAAAAACAAGTGTAAAATCATTAATTGATTGACATTTTATGATCCCCTATGTGTTAATATTAAACATTTTAAATCAAGGCTTTTGCTCTTTATGCATAGGATTTAGGTAGAAAATGGCATCAAGAAGGAATCTAGTTAGCAAACCCTATGCCATAATATCGCTAATCTCATAATCATAGTTTTGACCTATGAATCATGGTATTGTGATGAAAGTCATGATATTATGATTTTGGTAAAATTTGTTGATATTCATCCATTATCTTCTGACCTACAAGTTTTATCCTGGCATTCTCTATCTTTCAGGGGACTCATCATCACACCTTCTGGCTTATAATACCTTTTATTTTTTTTGTATTTTTATCCAAGAGGTTTTTGTTCTTAAAACATATTTGTTGCTAACCATAATCTGTAAAAGGCTTTACATCTATGTGATCTATTGTGTGAGTAACTGGCAGGGCCAGTAGGATAAAGGCCAAGGTAAGGAGGTCAATTGAACCCAAAATAAAACACAAACATTAACCCTTTTCCATTGTTATTAAAAACTACAAATCACTAAGTCATTATTTTACTCTAGGAATCATAGTATTGCATTCAAATCAGTAATTTTGTGATTTTGTCATTTTAGAATTAATTCTATCTATTGGTTGTTGTCTTTGAAATCTATCAACAAGGCTTAGGACCAAATATAACTGAAAATACTCTTTTTATTATGGATTTGGTCCATTTTTTATAAATATTTTTCCTTGATATCTATTTCTCTCAATTTTTTCGCTTTTCTTAATTATTTTGAAAAGAAAAAAACTAGGAATAGGGTGTGTAGAAAAACTTGTTGAATGTACACACGTTGAATCTAGATGATTTTGGAGAGCTCCTCTTTGGATTTTGAGGATGACGTACAAATAATAAAACACTAAAATAAACTTGTTTTTATACAAGTAGATGGGTGGATTGCGTAGCATGAGCTAGATCCTATGGGTGAAAGCTTTCTAGGCAGCTATCAATCCACCTACTTTAAACACTTAAGTTTGATGAATAAAAATGATATAATTTTCATTAAATATAAACAAACTAAAAATAATAATAAAAATTAATATAAAATTAATTAATTAAATTAAATTCTTTGCTAAGATGACTAATGAAGCAATTAGTTGGGATAATGCTAATGCTGAAAATAGGTCTAGTCAAAATGGTGGTTTTTGGTTTGGTAAAATGGAAAGAATCAAAAGGATAGATTATTTGTGTTTGATAAATTCGTAAGGATTCACATAGATAAATAGATAAATATGTAAATGGAGAAAACATGACAAAGGAATAATATGGTAAATGGGGTGAAGGTGGAAAGGGGTAAAAGAAGGTATATGAGATGAAGCTAACAAAGAGGGTAAGGAGATAAAGGTATAAAGGGAAAAGATAAAAGAAGAGGTCAAGAGATAATATTTAGAGTTCAAGAAATAATATTCCAAAGGAAATAAAGTAATTTAAATCAAATAAGTAAAATAGACAAAAGGAAAGATTACCTTCCAAGCTTGAAGAATAGTGTTGATGTTGATGATGGTTGATGAAGATGGAAGCTTGCAACAATTTGGGCAGAGCTTCATTACATTTAATTATTTTCCTTCAAATATGATTATGACCTCTAAAATTATGATGAACTCAAAGATGATAAAATTATTCACAAACCTACAATAAAATATTGATAACCAAAGACTAACTTCCAACTTAACCTTTGGTGAAGTAGAGGGGAGTATTTATAGAGTTTGATGTTGGGAAATATGCCAAAAGAGTGGAATAGTGAAATATGGCACAATTTTTCATGTGGGGGGTGGGGGTGAAAGGTCAAAGATGAGGTTTTGGAATATTTCATTTGGGTTGATAAGTCTTCCTCTTTACCCATAAGTCCAACTTTAAATGGGGAATTATGCACATGGGTTTGAATGAGGCTTAAAGACTTCTCCCCATCCTTTCTTGATTTCATACAAGAACTTAAAGGGGTGTCACACTAAATTTGGAACCATTTTCCATCTAGGGGATTAAAATTCCAAGGTGAATTTGGTGGGGATTCCCATTTGGGTTGGAGAGTCTATAATTTGGGCTAAGAAGTCAAAAATGGGTTCCCTTTGTCTTTCTCAAAGTCTTAAAGAGGTAGGTATCTACTTTAAAGTCTAATTTCATGTGACAATACAAAATATATGTTTAATTATGACCCACTAATGGTAAATTCACCACATTTCAAGGGAAGAACTTTGTGATGCTAAAATGAGCTCATTAAGCACTTTTGGAAAGGGTCCCAAGTGGGGTATGGTGTCCCACATCAAGCCATATCACATGTCATGCCATATTACATATCACTTTCCATGTCATATGCCATGTCATTTCCCATGTCATCAGGAATAGTGATATTGGGTCCCATAGTGAATAGTACTTTTGAATAGTACTTTCAAATAATACTTTTGAATAATATTATGTGACTAAAATAATAGTGGTTTGGTTATGTTAAGAGGGTTTTTTTAAGGCTTAAAAAGGTTTAGGGTTCTTTAGGGGGTCTCAAGGTATTTAGTCATCAAAAACTATAAGTGTGTAGTTTTCTAGTGTCTACATTTTGCCCCTATTTGTTATAAAAATTTGAATTAACAAGATGAAAAAAAAATTAATCACTTGGTTGAAGATTAGGGTACTCTAAGTATGGGAGGAAGTGTTCCCCCTCAAACTTAAATTTGTTGAGGAAAGGTCAAATCAAGTGCAAGTTTGATAAGCAATCGATGGGGAGGCACTAGGTGGTACCATAAGGTAGTTGGTTATGTGAAATGCCAATGGTTCACAAAATATAACTAAGTTCAATATTCAAGATTATGAAAAGACTAAAGGTACCAATTTTGATAACAAAAAGGTTAATTTCTAATATAAATGAAAAGGTAACTGGTCTCCAATGTTGGTCATAGCTAATTAGGTTAGTCTTATCAAGGCTTCTAAATAGGGTTAGTGTTGACTCAAGTATCTAGGGTAGGAAGTGCTCTCAATAAAATACAAATGGTCTAGTTTTTCATGAGGTGGTGAAAACATTTAAAAGTTCAACATGGTAAGTTTGGTCATTATGGTCAAAATTTATTACAAAAAACACCAATGTTCTGGGTCAAAAGCAACTGACGTTAAGGTAGATGTGGTGAAAACATGGGTGGAGTATATATGGATTAGAAGGGGATGGTTGAGCTAACTCCAGATGCATGTGGCAAGTGGATGTTTCCTACATAGTTCTATAGATAGGAATCCAAAAATAATGTTAGGCTAATTTTAGTTCTTTTGAGGTGAAGGGTGTTGGTTAACTTGGTTTCCCCAATTTGATATCATGTAGGTAGGTCCAGGTAAAGGGCATTGGATAAAGGAAAGTGCCAAAGGGTGAAAAAGATGGCTTTCAATTCATTTATAATGGTTGTGTTAGAAATGGTGGATGAGACTACCTAAGATTCAATTAGATGATTGTATCAACTATATAAAAGGAATCTATAGCCATGGATAAGCAGGTTGAAGCACGAAATTATAGGCACTTTTTAAAATAAAAGAAAAGGGAGAAATATGCTTTACTAGACTTTGGAAAATCTGGAACTACTAAAATTTCCACAGTGATCTAATGGGTTCTTTCATCACCATCTAAATAAGTTAACATTATGCACAGTCCATAGCAATGTTGTTAACAGGATATGGAAGGTTATTATTCAATGGTTTGGGGAAGAAAAGTAGTAAAGTGGGTAAAAAAAAAATTGGCAAAGATTCAAACCCTTGACATATGAGTTAGTGGGGACCCAAAATAAGTAAGCATTGAGTTTTTGAGATAATTTAGAGAAATACACCAAGGGGTTTTGTAATATGGAGTGAGGTGAATAATAATAATATTAATTAAATGAAGGAGCAAGCTGTGGATTTCATGCATTAAAGCAAGGGCTATTTTAAGGCATAAGAAGATGTAGTCTAGGAAGGGAAAATAAGGGGAATTATTGGAAGGTAGGGTGCATGAGAGGGTGTATCTAGCATCCCCATGTGGGTATCCTAAATCTTCCACTTGAAGGTGGTTTATTTTTTATTCTAACATATTCAAAGGTCAGAGTAAGAGGGGTGAAAATAGGCAAGACCATAAGAGGCAGGGAAGGAATTTTCATTTTGATGGCTTAACAACACTCATGCTTGTTGGTTGGTCCTATGAGCTCACGGTCTTAGATTTTTGTGTTATATATTTTTAGGATTTTTATTTATCTCAAAATAATCCAAAATAAAGTGGTATACCTTGGAGGTCGTAGCATGTTCGAAATGGGTAGAAGGTTCAAAAGGAAAAAGGTGGTAGGGAGGGTGATGGGAGTAGTTGGAGAGGGAAAAAAAATAGAGTCTAAGCACAACATATAGAGGCATTAAAGGAAGAAAGGGAGGCTCCTAAATTAATTAACCTGACCAAAATTCATGCATTAAGGTAAGGGCATGGAGGACAGAAGGAAGTAGATGAGGAGATGTATGTAGAAGTAATACAACTAGTGACCACACTCTAAAGAGGTGGAGGTTGAATTAGAGAACATAAGGGAGATACAAAAAGGGATGAGGTGAATGTGGACCAAGATATGGATGAAGAGAAAATAACAAGGTCATAGATAAAGATGAAGGTGGAGAAGGATGTAAGAAGCTAGGCATGGTTATATAGGTTAGGAGGAGTAAAGAAGGGCATCAAGGGAGACAAAAAATGAAATGAAATGGAGAAAAGAGAAGAAAAATAAAAGGTATAAAAGGATGCGGAGAGAAGAGTAATGATCATGAAGGGTAAGGGGAGGTTGCTAAATATGGGAGGCCATGAAGGGTTTGAAAATAAGTCTAAAAATAGACCAAGGAGAAAATAGTTTGGTGATGAAAATGAAA
The DNA here is from genome assembly GCA_037957365.1 of Torreya grandis. Lineage (NCBI taxonomy): Eukaryota > Viridiplantae > Streptophyta > Pinopsida > Cupressales > Taxaceae > Torreya > Torreya grandis. Next base: position 1,840,409 of record JARHVA010000679.1, read on the forward strand.
AAAACAAGGCAATAAATAGAAGAAATAAAATAGGAGGAAAAAGGAATGAAATGAGGACATAAAAAGGATGCTAAGAGAGTGAAGAAGAAGGTGGTATCTTGACCAAGTAAGCATGGATGATGATGGATAATGAAACAAAGTAGATGGAGGTTTTGGAGATGAAAATGGTATAGAAAATGGAAAGTGGTTAAGAAAAACAAGGGGAAGCAAAGGATGCGTGGGTAAAAAGTTGAAGAGAGAAGGTAGGCATCAATCAACTTATTAGAAGAGATTGACAAGCTGAAGGGGTGATTACAAGAGATTGTCAATCCAAAAAGTGGTGAGGTGGTGAAGAAATATGGGGATACAATGAAAGGGAGTTCGATGAAACTAAGGGATGAAGATCAGGGATGATAAAAACAAAAAGAAATAATTGAATTAGGGATACAAATCATGGATACTCACATAGATGCAAAAGATAAGTGAGTACTAAGATGGAAAGAGGAAAATGGGAATACAAGGAGCAAAATAAAAGAGGAGATAATAGGAAAATGGAAATGATTAAAAGCTTCTAAAAGGATAAAGGTAGAGTTTGAAACTAGTTTGTGGAGGAAAAAAAGAAGACAAAAAAGATGAAAGGATGGAAAAAAAGAAAACAAGAAGAATGGAAAATGGGTACAATGGGAAGAGTGGTATAATGGAAGAGAGTGGTGGTATATGTAAAGAAAAAGTATAGTAATAGAAGAAACAAAAAAATTGCAAGATGCACAGTATGATGTGGAATGGGTGAGGAAAAGAGAGTGATAAGGGGGGTACAACAAATAGTCAAGGGCAAGGGGAGATGATGAGTATAGAGAATGAATTTAAAGGCGATAAAGGGCAAGGTTGGTAATAAGGTGAAAAAGATTCATAAAATACAAAATATGGGTGGGGAAACGAGCTACGAATCATACACAAGAAAATATGATGGGGAGGCCAATGAAGCAAAGTAGGAGGTGGCTTTATAAGAGGTAAGAGGGACCAATGGGGAAAGTTGTCAACCTTTATGTTAAAAGAGATTGACAAGCTAGAAAAGTGGTTAAAAGAGATTGAAAAGATAAAGGGAAGGAGGTGGTGAGGGGATAGGTAGATAAGTGGAGGAATATAGTTTAGGTGAGAAGGGAAAATAAAATTAAAGGATGCGGTTAAGCTAACCTCAAGAACTAAGTGCTACCTACATAGTGAAAAAATACCTTAGGCTGATGTAGTTCTCCCAATAATGGGGGAAAAACTTAAGAGGAAGTATTAGATGGTGTTAAAACATAAGGATTATTAATAAATAATTCAAAGCTTCCTTGATGTAGGATGCCCTGAGCAAGAGGGTGTTGTTAGCGATGGAAATGAGTGGGAAGCAAAAGGGGATGGGAATTAGTTGTTAGTTGCTAAGCAGCCCTTAGAAGTAGAGTAACACCTATATAGTCCATGGATATTAGGCTAATGTAGTTCAACAAGGGTTGGGTGAGTGGTGTTTAAATTTTTTTCCCCAATTTGATGGACCATATGCGTTGGTTTTGGCTGAGGGAGATGGTTTGGTAAAATAATAGTTTTGGGTTTTGGTGAAGGTGTTGGTGAAAGTGAATGGTGTATATTTGTAGATAGTTACCATAATGATCCCACATTTAGTACGATGAGAGATATGGATGGGCAAGGTAGGATAAATTAGAAGGGAACACAATGATAAGTACCATAAATGATCTTTATGGATCTAATCCAAATAAGAGTGGTCTTTTTTAGGAGGTTACACCTTATAAAATTATGTGAGGGCAGGAGTTTGGAGATAGTGTCTACCACTATGAGCCAAGTTTTAAGAGGTGGGGGTCTATCTAGATATGTAGAGTAATTTTGGCCAAGGTTCATCACTGCTACGAGCCAAGTTATAAGGATGGTAGTGAAGTGATGACCTAAAAATAATTTATTTGAAGGTCAAGTAGATTATACAAGTAAGGAAGTTAATAGCATGGTGAGTAACAAAGGATAGACCTTGCCTGACCCAATAGCTGCATGGGTAGGCTAGATAAAAGGTGGTCATGTTTGCATCCTCTATCCCACCTCCATGAAACCAATGACTTATTGGTTCTACTAGGTCAAGCTTAACCAATAAGAAGTTATGTGGTCAAGATAAGGTGATCATTCCCTTGCTATGGATGAACATTTAGCTGGCACAAAAGAAAAGAGATCCATGTTCGAGCAGACACTATCAATGGTTGGGTTTTGATTATTAGAGAATACAGTAATGGGCTAGTATGAATAGGAGGGAAATGGGGACAAGAAGGTGAATGTATCACTTTGAATTCATGGTGGCCTACTTTAGATGGAAGAGTTTATATAACAACATAGATTTGGGAGTCACCACCATCAACAGTGGCAGTTTCAAAGGCATGATCATTACAGTGGCCCATGGTTGGAAGCCAATTTACATCAACTGAGGTAATGGTGATAATGATGCTAATGACCACTAGGCCCACAAGGATTTCAAGATGACAAAATAAGAAAATACATCAGATGTGGATTAGATGATAAGGTCAACAAAAAGATATTATGATGGTGCATAATGGATTTATTGAGGTGATCAATCGGATCAAGGGCTATGTGTCCACATGAAAATGTAAATAGACATGACCATTTCAAGTGGGAGGACTATTAAAAGGAATCAATGACATCATATGACCTTCCCCATTGGTGGAATGGTGAATCATGTTGGTTGGGAAGAATGGTTAGGTATTCTATTTAAATAATTGTGATAAGGATGAATGTCTATCATTGAGTCATTTGTTTTTATAGGTTATATGGAGAGTGCAAATAAATACATAAGGTTGAATATGGAAAATAAAGGGAACAATGGTGGAGATAATTAGTAATAGCCATGACCTAAAATAATCAATATGGTGAATTGTTTGGATCTACCAGATATTGCAACATGTAATGGTGATAATGGAAGTACTACTAGATCAACAAGAGGAAAAGCACCCATAACCCAAGATTGAATGTAAACTTTTATCTATGTAATAATGAATAAGTTGATGATTTCACTATGTAAGATGTAGGGATAGAGAGCATGACCATTGGCCTACCTATGGAAGGAACCCTCACTATCCAAGGGGATGTGCACTAAGGCAATAACTGGTAATACTGATACAAGAACAACATCCAAAGAAAAGGGATGCAATGGTTGTGACAGGAGAGTAGGGTGAAATACCTCGAGCAGAATATGTTTCTTGCCCTATGGGGATGAATGTAAAAGAGGATAACAGAGTATGCCCTTTAGCAACCATTAAGATAGGGAACATTACAGATGCAACTTTAGGGAGTAATCAAGTAGAAGGATGGCTGAACACAAATATAGAGTCACCAGACAATCAACCTAGTGCTTAGGTAGGAAATAATGTGTGTAGGGGATTTAGGTGAATCATGGATAGTCTAATAACTTTATATGTGTCATGTGACTCATCGTACCTGAAATAAAATATTGCGTAGTTTACTGTAAACATGTTTAAACTATGTTGTATATTGTTGGTTGAATGTTATTATGCTTAAGTTTATGTGGATACATATGAATGTTATGTTTATGGTTATGATTATTATGGTTATGGTTATTGTAATCTTGCTTAATATAAAAATAATGATTATTATTTGGGCAATACTGGATGGTAAAAGTCATGATGAAAACATCAAAAAAACACATTAAGAGAGGAATAGGGCATGATGCTTTGTTTTTTATAAGGATTACAATTAGACTTGAAGTATGATTAGCTTAATGAATATAAACCCTTCAAATGCTATCCATAGGCAGTCATTAGTTGATAAAAAATCTTAATCACTATGTGTCATGTAAGCTATAAATCCATTGATGTACAAATAGTTTAAAGGGAAGATGGGTGATAGGTGGTGTCAAGGGTAATGGGTGATATGTATGATAACCTCATGTGAATTAGTTTAACCCATCTATAGGTGGCCTAAAAATGGTAATAGACAAGTCCATGTCATATGCTATATGTAGATTGATCAGTGTGGGAAGTCTACATGAGAAATCCGTATGCAGCTTCCAACTTATTATGTTGCTTGAGAGTCAATTACATCTTTATAATTTTTTGTGATAGTGGGTCTTTCGTTCTATTACTATATAAAGGACATTGATCGATGTGGGAAGATTCCATGAAATTGCTCTATTTTTTACAAATTTAAATTAGACATTCTTTAAGGGATTAGTCTAAGATTATTATCTTTGCTTTAACATTCTTGATAGGTATCCTTTAAGGTATTAGTCTACCTTACATGTGGCAATTTTTTTTTTTTTTTGGGAAGCTATCCTTCGAGGGAGTAGTTTGCATGCTTAAGATATTTACCCAATCAATTATTTCAAGATGAAATGTGTTTATACATGGACTAATCCAATTAGGTTTAGAGGTTTACCTTTATGAGGGAAAAAATTTACACAAGAAGGTCAATGATATGTGAAAGGGTGTTGTTTTGAGAGACAATAACCATGGGATTCCATCCTGTTAGAGATGAAAATTATCCATGAGAACCATGATATGGGTAGAGTTGTGGTACCCTTATTTAGGATTAGGCCATGACTATGATGATTAATAACATGGTTCTATGTTGTAATCAATTATCCTCAAAAGGGGAGGATGAAGGTGGGTGAAGGTTAAAATATCATAATCAAGGGATGAGCTTAAGTTAGATAAACAGGTGAGCTTGATCCTTTTTTAATAGAAAAATGGATGTAGATGAAAAGCATTGAGAGGCTCAAGTTCTATTTTTCCTTCGAGAGAGGACAAATATTAAGCTCCTGATCTATACTTATGGGTGATGATGTAGGGTCCAATCCAATTGAAAGCAAACTTACCTCATTTACACTTCTCCATGTTAGTTTTCTTTTAGGATGAGATCTCTGATATTGAATTCCCATTGTTTGAGATGCTTGTTATAAACACATGTGATATGTTCTTGATAAATACGATGGTCGGTGAGGGCTAGTAAATAATTCTCATCAAGTAGCTCAAGTTGAGCTAAATGATGTCGATGAAAATCCTCCTCAAAAATGAGTTCCTTTAAAGATATGTAAAGAGAGGGGATTTGGAATTCAAGAGGCAAGACTACCTCTACTCCAAATACTAGAGAGAAAGGGGTACCACCCATAGAGGTTTGAATTCTAGTGTAATATGCCCATAAGGTGAATAGGATGTGCATGTGTTAATCCTGACCTGAAGCATTGACAAATTTGGTTAATATTTTGATGAGGGTTTTATTAGAGGCTTCCACTTGTCCATTTTATTGTGGTTGGTAAGGTGAATAATGGCTTAAATCAATTCCAAATACATCACATAAACCTTGTACTTGCTTATTCTTGAAGGATTTACCATTATCAGTGATGATCTTATGAGGAACACCAAAGTGGAAAATGATATGGTGGTTGATAAAGTTGATAATCTTTTTAACTTTGGTAGAGATTAAAGGAATAACTTCCACCCACTTGGTGAAGTATTTGGTGGCTGTGATGATGGAGTTATGCCACTACAAATAATGGGGGTTAATTTCTCGAATGAGATCAAGCCCCCATTGAGAGAAAGGCCAAAAGTTTTCAGATACTTAGAGGTTATTAGATGGTGCATGATGTAAATTAACATGTTGACATTTAACACGCTTTTTTACATAATCACAATAATCTTGGCTAAGGGTAGCCCAATAGTAACTAAGGCAAAGGATACATTTAGTGATTGTTAGGCTGCTAAATTGTCCCCCACAAATCCCATCATGTGTTTCCTTGATGGTATGGGAAGCTTCATGGTTATGTATGTAATGATGAAGGAGACCATCAAAACCACATTTATAAAGGATTAACCCTAGTATGGTTTAATGAGAGGTACTCTGAATAAAATCTCTTCGAGCATTCCTAGAGAGGTTGGGAGGAATAATGCCTAGATTGAGGTAGTTCAAAGTTTGGTCATACCAAATGTCAAATGGGGATTCCTCTACATTATAAATGATAGGCAGGTCAGATTGGCCATAAGAGTGTGTGGTAAAATGATGAATGGTGACAAATATTTTGTAATTGGAAGGTTGAGAAGGGATTTGAGAAGCAAGACAGGCCATTGTATTTGAAATTTTTTTGGTAGATTAGGGAATGAATTGGACTAGGTAATGTTTGAATGATTTTAAGATTTTGTCAACTAAATTTTTATATTTTTGCAAGACATCATTTTTACATTTATAGGATCTATTGACCTGGTTGACCATAATCTAGGAATTGCCAAAAACATGGATTGTCTTAATTCCCAAGCTTTACGAAGTTTGGAGACCTATCACTAGGGCTTCATACTCGACCATGTTATTGGTGCATTCGAAGTCAAGTTTGAAAGAGAGAGGAAGGGGTTCACCATCAAGAGGAATGAGAATAACTTTGGTACCCCCTCCTTGTTGGCATTTTAAACCATCAAAGAACATGGTAATTTATTAGGTTATGTCATCTTCTTAAAAAAGAGTCATGATAGATTCATTTGAAAAGGCAAGAAGAGGTGGTTGGTTAGTTTCAAAAAGATCTTTGGATAATTGATCGATAATAACCTGACCTTTAATCAACATTTGTTAGAGGAATTCAAGGTTAAATTCAGCTAGGAGCATGAGCCACTTAGCCATGCATTGATTTTGGTATAGTTTAGAGTGCATGTATTTGAGTGGGTTGGTATTAGTGATGACATAGGTTTTCTGGTTAAGAAGGTAGTGGTAGAATTTGGTGGCCTTGAAGGTTAATGATGAGCAAAGTCTCTTAGTGTGTGTATATCGAGTCTCATATTCTACAAGCATACGACTAATGGGGTATATAGCTTTCTCTTTGTGTTGTTCATCTCAGTGTGCCAACATTCCCCCTAGGGAATGGTTGGTGGTAGAGATATATAGGAAAAGGGGTGGTCATACATAGGAGGAGTGAAGATAGGTGGTGACAAAAGGTACTATTTGAGTGAATCAAAGGCCTTTTGACAATAACTATTCTATTTGAAAGAGACATCCTTCTTCAGAAGGTCATGTAAAGGTTGGCATCGATCTAAAAGTTGGGAAATGAAATAGCAAATAGATTAGAGTTTTCACTGTAGGATACGTAGATGCTTAATGTTAGCTAGAGGAGGCATGTCCAAAATTTATCTAACTTTAGCAAGGTCTAATTCAATTTCACTAAGAGAGATGATAAAGCTAAGAATTTTTATTGAAAGGACCCCAAAAATGCATTTCTTGGGATTAAGGCAAACATGATAACAGATGAGGCATTCAAATATGATTGTAAGAATATTTAAGTGATCTCTTTAGAGTTTTAATTTCTTGAGAAGGTCATCCACATAGTCTTCTATAATCTTATGTATGATATCATGGAAAATATAAGTCATGGCATGTTGGTAGGTTGCACTAACATTATTTAACCCAAAAGTCATGACTCTATAGAAAAAAGTTCCTCAAGGGGTCATAAATGTAGTTTTATGTTGATCTTTAGGAATAATCAAGATCTGATTATAACCCAAAAACCCATCCAATAGAAATAACATCTCATGGCCAGCTGTAAGATCAACAAGCTAGTCAATACTAGGTAGAGGGATGTCATCTTTGGGGTAGGTGAGGTTAAGGTCATGAAAGTCCACACAAATTAATATAATCCTAGTGACTTTTGTGATAAGTACAATGTTTGAGACCCATTGGGGGTAGTCAATGGGTTGAATGAAGTTTACAAATAGGAGACGATGAAGCTCTTCTTTGATGAGAAGGGCTATTGGAGGATGCATGCATCAAAGTTTTTGTTTAAATATTTTGGCATAATAATGAGTGATTGTGTAATGGGTAGAAATGGTGGGGTCAATCCCATTCATATCATTATAAGACCAAGTGAATACTATGCTACAATCTTGGAGGAAAGAGGATAAATCTTGAAGTTCTTTGGTATTTAATGATTGGCCCAATTTGACAATATGGGGGTTATCTAGAGTGCCCAAGTTGATATTGATGGTAGATTAATTCAACATCGTAAAGGCCTTAAGAAGAATGTATTTGTCGATAAAATAATCCCTAGCACTGAGGTAGGTAAGAATGGAATCATCATCTTGATGTCAAATGGTGTTGATGGTGGGAGAGTCATTCTCTACCATTTTAGGATCTACGAGTGGAAGGAATTTTGTTTGGCCACCCTTGTGGTAGATGAGAGGGCCCAAAATTATAATATTGATCTAAAAAAAGTTTATAAGGGATGATATCAAGCTCTTCAAGTGGAGAAAGTGGTTGGGTTGGCAAGGATGGGATATCTTCCTCTATGATGGCAATGGATTTGGGTGGATTGGTGGATTGTTGAGGTGGTTCATACCCAAGTCCAAATGACTCATGAGGTTATAAGGTTTTGAGATGAGGTAACTCATGAGGCCCTTATTCATAGAGACTGAGGCTAAATCCTTTCTAAACACATCTATGAAGATACAACTTAGTGAACTCTGGTTTTCTAAGATATAAAAAGTTAGAGGTAAATGGTTGGATGGATGATGTAGTTGTAGGGGTTAGAAGTGTTTGATCAAGTCCCCCATTTATGAAATTCATTTGATGGTTAGGGAGACCAACAGGGATGATGGTTCCATTTTTAGGGTCATATGAAGGGTCATGTTTGAGATTCCCATATTCTTATGGGGTAAAGAAGGCATCTAAAGTTAAGATTCTATATTCCCCAAAAGAAAGATGTTGGAATGTGGTTGTCATGGGGTCTTCTACATGAATCTAAGAAGAGGGGATAGATGAGCTAGTGGAAGCTTCATCAACATTAGGTGTGGAAATGCTATGGGTTTTAGCTAGTGAGGTTATGTTATTAGCAGATGGTTATGTATTAGATAAAGGAGAATAAGGATGTCATTAGGTTTATATGTCATATTTCAAGATGTAAAAGGACTAGGGTCAGCATGGATAGTCACAATTTGACATTCATGTTCAAACTTGACACATCAATGTAGGGTAGAAGGGATAAAACTCATGGAATAAATCCAAGGGTGTCTAAGTAAAATGTTGTATTAAAATTATCCTTCTATAATATAAAAGAGTTTGGGAATATTACAAGGCCCCACACCGATGTGGAGATAATTTTACCCAAGGTGGTAGCCATAGTATCATTGAAAGAACAAAGGACCACTGAACTTTTAAACATGATGTTTTTAGGTAAGTGTAGCTACTCATAAGCATGGGAGGAGATAATATTGATGCTAACTCCTCCATCAATCATCACCCTTTTGATGTGGGTTTGATTGATGTATGTTGTAATGAAGATGGGGGATCAAGATCCTTTTAATGAATAGAAGGTATTTCTAAATTCTTGAAGGTGACAAGGTTAGAAGTCCAAAGGGTACCAACAAAAGTAGCTAGAGGCTGAAGATCATCAAGTTGGACCTTGATGGATTATAGAGCCTCTATGAGTACTTGATGGTGATGGGGAGAGGTAGAGAATAACTCATATAAGCTCATCTTTATTGGAGTTTGGTGAAGTTGTTTGAGGATAGATTTTTAGATGGATATTACATACAAGTTAGGGTATGGAGGGTTAGATGGGGAGGCACCTAAGATAGACACCTTGGGTTTGTTTGAATATGTAAAAGGTTGGGTATTATTTTCTTAGGATTTTAGAGAGGGGTAAGTCGAAGGAATAGATTCCTTAGTCTTCCCTTTATCCTTCTAATGGGCCTAAGATTAGGTAATCATGTGAATAGTGTGGGTATAGGGGTTCTCTAGGTTAGATTGTTGCTTTAGTTCCTCCTCTTCACTTTTGGGTGAGATCAAAGATTAGATGGGTTGAGTCGGTGGTTAGATTAGTAATGGGGATGGAGGTTTTTCTGATAATAGATCATCATCTTCATACAAGTTTTGAATAAGTGCTTGGAGAAATTTATGTTCTCGGTGTCATGTCTTGGTGCCCTATGATATACACATATCAGGTTATCATCAAACCAAGAGGGTTTAGTACATAAAGTTTCAAAGGGTTTGATGGGTGGTAAGCTCAAGGAAGAATTTTAAAATAACCATTGGAGAATGGTTACGTAATATTTAGCTAAAGGTGGTAGATGTTTAGTGGTTTTTTCTTTGGGTGTTGAAGTGGGAGGTTATGTGGACATAGGTTTGGTGGATAAATTGGTATGCTTGATTGACAGTTTTGGTTTAGGCATGATGGTTGATGGGTTGGTGGCAAAGGAGGGCAAGGTAGGTAACTTAGGAATTATTGGTGTAATGGGGAAAGGTGCTTTAGAAAGCAAGTATGAAGGTGTGACCAATAAAGGTGTCAAGGTTTTGGTAAAAATGATGGAATTTATTTTCAAGGTATAGGGATGGGGACCCATAATGGAGGGTAAGGTTGAGGGAGGTAAAATTTAGGGCTTTGGGCCCTTTGGTGATTTTACCTCTGGTTATTTTAGTTATTAGTTTGGAGGGGATTTGGTCACTTTAGTTGTCTTGGTGGGTTTAGGTGTTTGAGGGTGAATCAATTTAGAGGAGGTTTTCATTGGTTGGCTGGAGGTTTTAGTTAGTTTAGAAGGGCTAGGTTGGTCTACCAAAGAAGGGGTTAGAAGTTCCAGTTTGATTCCCTTACCTTTATCTTGACCTTTGATAGAAGGTTTTGAAATTAGAGGTTGAGTGGATGGAGTCATATTCTCTTGTGAGATAGCTTCCAAAGAGGGGATGGATGATTCTATGATAGGGGAGGTAGGTGTGGTGTCCTCTAATGGAGGTATTGTTATGGTTGCTTCCTTTGTTTGGATGTCCAAAGGAATAGAAGGCAGTATTTTTTCTTCCATTAGGGAAATGGGGAAAGAAACAGTTGAGGTAATATTTCCTTCATCAATGGGTTCACTAATAACCACATTAATAGTATGTTCCCCATGAGATGATTTAGGTTTATTTTCATGATGAGGGGTAGAAGGAACATGATTAGGGAAAGGCTTATGGAACATGTCGAGGGCTTGGTTTGATGGAAAATTAGGATTGTCTAATTTGAGCTCCCCCTTGTCAATGAGGGATTGGACAAGGTATTTAAAGGTATTTCACCTATTGATGTCATGTCCTATGACTTAGTGAAAAATTCAATGGTCATTCTCATTATACCAACCAGGCACAAGATGAGAAGCATCAAACTATTGGGGTGGTTTAATTGGTGGAAGTTGGATGATATTGGCTTTTAGTAAATTTTCTAAAATAGAAGGATAAGGCTCCCTAAGTGGAGTTAATGGATTATGGTTATTACAATTTTGGTTCCGTTTGTTTTGGTTTGGATAATTGAAGGGGTCAGAGGTTTGGTTCCTTGGGTTCTGTTGGTTGGTAGATGGCAAAGGTGTGACTTTGATGATAATAGCATTGGTGGTGGCTTTTCTCTTGGAATTAGTATTGGTTAGGTTATTTAGTTTAGAATAAGAGGGATCACTGGGTTTGTAATTTGGGTTCTTGTTATTCAACTTTAATATTCCCTTGTCAATGGCTTTGTTCTCTAGTTTGTGAGCCATGGGAAAATATTCATCGAATATTTGGAAGCTTTAGACATGTAATGTGGATGAAATGTGTTTTTCACATGCCTGAGTGAAGAGATATATAAGCTCAAGTTGAGGCAATCAAAAGGAAAGTTGGTTGATTAGGATCCTCCAACGAGCCATGAAATTGGTAATAGATTCATCTTCAAATTGTTAAATGGATTAAAGGTAAGTAATAGAAACTTTTTTGGATATATTGATTGAAAAGTGAACCAAAAAAAATTGTGCTAGTTGGATGAAGGATAAGATGGAGTGTTTTGGGATGGAACTATACCAATCTAATGCTGGTCCAAATAAGGAAATGGGAAAAGTATGGAGGAGAAGAGCGTCATCATGGGAAATCAAGTAACATGCATGTCTAAATGCTCTTAAATGTTTTTGGGGGTCCTCTTTACTTTGAAATTTAGAGAATTTTGGCAATCCCCATTATGGAAGATATGGTAAAAGAGGGATAGATGGATGGGTTCATTTCAAATTTGGTCATAAAAGATAAGGTTATGTGATCTTTAGATGGATGATTCAAGGGTATTCATTTTCTCTATTAGCATCTTGACCAAGTCTGTTTGGGGTTGTTGGGTTGGATAGGTATATGACACATTTTTTTGGGATTGGGTAACATGGGAATAACTAGTGGACGGTTGAGATGATGTCACATATGTGTGTGTGAGGTTACATAAAAGATTGGGTGGAAGGTGAAGGTATGTATACTTGTGTGTTATAAATATATTGATAAGATGTCATGGGTACGTGTTGGAGGGTTGATGTTGGGGGTTTATGTATGGCATAAAAGTGATTAATGAGTTAGTTGGTTGAAGGTGGGTAGTGACCAAAGTGATTATAGGTGGAAGTGTTTATGGTATGGAGAGTACCAAGTTCTGAAAAGGGTTGTGGTTGGTTTATTGGTTAAGTTGAAGGAAGTGGTAGAAATGGGTGTGGAAGACACCACACTGAAAAAAGCGGTAGAAGTGTCAAGGGATAAAGTTGAAAAAATGTTAGAGGTATTAATTGGGGCAATAGGTGTTTGGGTGGTGATGGTAGATGGACCAACTGTAGAAGATGAATCTTGGCTAACGGAAGTATGGGATGATGCAACACCAACCAAAAGGTGGTGTGTAATACCATAGGGTGGATTCTTAGGAGGAATTGAAGCCATCAAAGTATGGTAGGATAAGGTATTAAGATAGTGTTATAAAGCAATTGGATTGTTGTCCAGAAAGGTGGAAAATCTAAATTACCTTTAGGGATTGTTGTAGGCACCGTAGGTGGAAGAGAATGGTATGGTGAAGCATAGGGTGATCTATCAACATCTAAGGTATAATCCATGGATGAGGATGAAGAAGAAGATGGTGGTGGGTTTTTTTAGTTTTTCACTTGTTCTCTAGTTAAGACCATATGAGAACTTTTGAAATGGATAGCGAACCTCTTTCATCACACAATGAGAAAACACAGTAAACAAAGCACACACTAAAAACATAATTAATCCTAAGATTTATTTTAAATCACTTTTGGCTTATACCTTAAATAATGTGAAATGGAAATTGGATTGTAAGTTAGGTACTAAAAAAATTGTCTAAAGATGGTTTTGAGTTGAATTTTGGTGCTTAGATAATCTACACTAGACCGGGTACATGGCTTGGTACTAGGGGCTTGTTCCCCTCACTTCATGATCCCATAGCTAGTGTGGGTACTTAACCAAAATATAAAGTTTGTCTAGAGTTTATATTCCACTAGAGAATGGAGTGGGTACCTCCCTTGGTGATGAAATAGCTAAAATGCATGTGGTTTGGTAGTGTAACATATGTGTGCTATGATTAATTCATAATGTGTTTAACTAATCTAGGTGAGCTAATCATTAAGTAAATAATACCATGAATGCACTCAATTTTAACCCAAAATAAGATTTTGGTGTATTTTCATGCAAACAAAGAATAGCTAAAATTCACTTAAATTCAAGATGTAAAATGCAACCTATCCCTAGGATGAAAACCTTTTTTTCTTCTTTTTTTTGGAAAAAAAGAAAGGAAATATTTTTTTCTTTTTTGAAATTTATAAATAAAAAAAATGCAAGGGCATTTAAATTTCACTAAATACAAATATATGCCTAAAAAACTATGAACCCATAAGGGGTCCCACCAGGCATGCCAAAATGTTCTTCTCAATTTTTTTTTCTTAATTTTTTTGAAAAAAAAGAAACTAGGAAAAGGATGTGTAGAAAAACCTATTAAATGTGCACACGTTGAATCTAGATGATTGTGGATATATCCTCTTTTTCTTGGGAGGATGACTTTCAAATAATAAAACACTAAAAGAAACTTGTTTTCTAGACAAGTAGATGGGTGGATTGCCTAACGTGAGCTATATCCTAGAAGCAAAAACTTTCTAGGAGGTTGTCAATCAGCCTGATTTAAACACTTAAGTTTGACAAATAAAAATGATATGATTTTCATGAAATGGTAAAAAGATAAAATAAATAATAACAAATTAATTAAGTAAATTAAATGCTTTGTTAAGATGACCAAAATGAAGCAATTAGTTGGGATAATGTTAATGTTAAAAATTGGTCTAGTCAAAATGGTGGTTTCCAGTTTGGTAAAATGGCAAGGGTCAAAGGGATAGGTTAGTTGTGTTTGGTAAATGGTTAAGGTTTCACATAGACAAAGAGATATATGGGTAAATGGATAAAATATGACAAATAAATAATATGGTAAATTGAGTGAAGGTGGAAAGGGGTAAAAGAAGGTAAATAAGATGAAACTGACAAAGAGGATAAGGAGATAAAGGGATATAGGCAAAATAGAAAAGAAGAGGTTAAGGGATAAGATTTAGAGGTCAAGAAAGTGTTGATAATTAAAATTGCACTATTTCTAACACCAACAATGGGAAGTTTCAGGAATGTGGGACTTGCAACCTGAAATAACCTCCAAATTTTAAAGAAGCTGGTTCTTCTTTATCTCAAAAGTATTTTGAGAAAAAGGATAGGAACTAAATAGAAACACAAATGCAACAAAATAAAATATAACTATGGTGATGTGCCTGAATTTAATTCGACCCTTAATTCTCAAAGCATAGTAAATCTATCTTTAGGGTTCAATTACATTAAAGAGCAAACAAGGCATGATTAATGTAAAAGATGAAAATAGATAGAATCAAAGGCTCACAACTTAGAAAATTTTGGAAATGACATAGAGAATATCAAAAAAGGCACAAAATTCAGTATTCTCATTAATTTTCTAGTTACATAAAAGGCACAGAAACATGCACAATTATACAAACTTTTTAACTCAAGAAAATAGAACAAAGGCAAATGATATTACTGGCCACAACTAAAAGTCTAAAACTTCTGATAACAATTTCTTGCATAAAATTCTCTCTATCTTCTAATCATGATTCTAGTGATCTTTGCACCCATATTTATAACATCAGACTAGCTCTAGATTGCCTGCATATTCCCAATCCAATGGCCTAACTAAATTCTAACTAAATTGAAAGTGTCTAACATAGGATATTTCTTGGATCTGAAACATTTCATCTCCCTTCAAGTTCATTGGCTAAAATAGATATGCATGACACATCCCTTTGTGAAACGGGTGAAGACACTTGACCACTTCCCTTAATCTAATTGAAAACCTTCTTATTAATGAGGAGGCACCATAAAATGACACTTGACATGTTCCACAGCACTTATCGAAGACACACGACACATTCTGTGTAACCTATACTCTTTACTATGTCTTTGTTCAGGAGTGTTCCATCTTTAACATCTATCATTTTCCGCTTCTTCAAAACTTTAACAACTTATAGAAAATGGGACCCACAACACTTCTCACCTGATCAACTTCAAAAAGGAAATAGGGACAAGTGGCACTTTCTGTGCATCTTTGAAAAGGGACATGTGGTAGTCTCTACTGCTTTTAGCTATCTTTTGAGAATCCTAAAGAAGGTGACACTTGTTGGTCTCCACATCTCTCTGTCTATACTATAGAAACATTCAGGCCTCATTTCATACTTACATGGATGGTGACACTTGGCAGCTTTCACTTTCCTCAAAAACAAAACCTAGGACCCACCACAGTTTTTTCTTATCGATGAAACTAAGTGAAGATATTTTAGATGTTGACACATGATAGCTTCTGCTTTCTTCAGCTAGGGATACATGGCATCTTCTGTTGCTTTTATAAAAGCATATTGAAACCTTCCATAGTTTTCACTTGGCACCTTTCACTTGATCCTGAGAAAAGCTTATTGAAAAGAAGATTTCAAAACATATAAGAAACATGAGACACAGATGCTGACACTTGTTGCTCTCCACTGAGTTACTATGGGACACATGGCACATTCCAATCAACTTATAGAAATTATGAAATATGCCTCAGCTAATGACACTTGGTAGCTTCCATGTGATTTTGACACTTAGACAAAATTTAGGTGAAAATAAATTTGAGCCCATGCTCTGAGTCAAAAAACTTCACTGTCTCGAACTAATGCGCGCGGGGACAAAACTTGGATTGCATAACTGAAACTCAGAAAATTAAAAATGTAGAGTTTTTTACTCTACAATTCTTGGTGACCCCAAGGAATTTTGAGCATGTTCAAAAATAAAAATCCACAATCTCCCGCATGATCAAATGTGACAAAAATCACAACTTTAGTAAAGCTATCTGATAAGCAGACCACTCATCATCAGATAATCCCAGCTTATTTTGCAATTCATTAAAGGCTAAATCAAGGTTGATGATATCCTTGTGTGAAACATTTTGCAAAATATGTGTTAGGATCCTACTCCTTAAGAGCACAATTGATTACCTATGTATAAGAAACTAAACACGAAATTAAACCAGAAGTAATATGTAACTAGAAT
Source organism: Torreya grandis (assembly GCA_037957365.1). NCBI lineage: Eukaryota > Viridiplantae > Streptophyta > Pinopsida > Cupressales > Taxaceae > Torreya > Torreya grandis. The sequence goes on from JARHVA010000679.1 coordinate 1,856,810, forward strand.
TCAAAAACAGCACAAAATATGAGAGACAATACAATCTTGTATTAACACTCTTCTAGAAGGAAATACAATGAAGAAATCACACTCTTCCCACACCTCTTGGGCATACAATAATTCTCCCTCAAGATTTATTTCTCTCTCAATCAATTACAAACCAACTCAAACACAGAGTTGTTCCCTCCACCAGTCAGTGACAATCAACCCAATGGTTTTTGTTGCCTATTGCCAGTCCACCAAGTACTCCACATACTCCAAGTAGATCTCCTTGATCTTGCACACCTACAGATCTAACTGATCTTACTTACCATGTAGATCTCCCTGATCTTGCACAACCTGTAGATCAACTGATCTTACACACCTTGAGACAACCAACCCAATTGTTGTTCTTGCCTTCAAGTTGAGGATCTAATCCTTGTCCTTGATTACAATACAGCCCCATGGGTCTATTAAATAGATCCCAAAACAAATAATAATTAGAAATGTAGACTCAAGACTAAAATTAGTCTTTACATGCAAACTAACTATTTGTCTAAAATTAGACCAGTTCTGAAAATGCATGCAAACGCACACACACACACACAGGTTGCCGACGTCAGTTCCTGTCTGACCGATGCTGACTGAACCCTAACCAATGTCAGTTACTATGTAACTAAATATGACCAATGTCTATTAATCAGATTGATGTTAGTTACTTTAACACTCAACAACCTCCACCATTTGCATCAGTGAAGCTTTTAGCTCCATAACTTAACAATCTCCCACTTGGAGATAAATAGCTGCACCTGTACCTGTACATCTTCTAATTTTGTTTCCTATCTTGTATCCAACAAAATTTGAATGAAGATTCAACTTCTCCTTTATTCCTAGCTTTGTTAACATTTTTGTAGGGTTCTTATCCTTGCTAGCCTCTGTGACCGTAACAACCTTCTGCGTCTCTGAAATCCAGCTAACCGCCTTACCACCAATAGTGAACACATATCTTGTGGTGCTTCTCCTGTCATCCAAGTCACTTTCCATATCTTAATCTACATACCCATGTAGAGAATTAATTGACCTTGCATAGCATAAATACCTGCTACTGGTCCCTCTCAGATACCTGAGAATCCACTGAACTGCTTTCCAGTGCTCCTTTCCTGGATTGGCCATTAACTTGCTAACAACTCCCACTACTTGGGTAATATCAGGTCTAGTCCTCATGTACTCAACCTCATCATGTGATTTAGGACACTATTCTATGAACTATCCAACCATAGGTGTGCTAACTGGTTCTGCATCCTACATATTGAACCTCTCCACTACCTTATTCACATAATGCTCTGGAGACAAAATCAACCTGTGACTTTCCCTGTCTCTAGAAATACTCATGCCAAGGATTTTCTTTGCTGCTTCCAAATCCTTCATGGCAAACTTCTGAACTAATTTTACCTTTAGCTCAGCAATCTCATGCATGTGTGACCCTGCAACAAGCATATACACTACATATAGTAATAGGATAATGTAGCTAATATTATCTAACCTAGTAAAATAAACACAATAGTCACATTGACATTGACTAAAGCCATGCTTTGTCATACACCTATCAAAACTTAAACACCATTGTCCTACAGCTTGCTCAAGACCATATTACCTGGCCTTCTATCTCACCTATCCTTTCTCTCCTTTCTTTAACCTATAAATCTATTCGTCTTTCAGTGCTTTCATCCTGGCTGACAACTCTACCAAATCACCCATTTGGTTCTCTTCCAAGGAATCAATTTCCTTATTCATGCCATGCCCCCACTATTTCTTGGATTCTACCTACATTACCTCTTCAAAACTTCCTGGTTCTTGACCATTAGTGAGCAACAAGTAGTGTAAAAAAGGGGAATAACAAATTTGAGGCTTACTTACCCTTTTAGTCCTCCACATGGGAATTTGAGACTCCTTGACAACTTGTTGTCCACCCAAAATTTATTCTGATAGTGACCGATCTCGGTCACCTCTTAAAGGCTAAATCAAGGTTGATGATATCCTTGTGTGAAACATTTTGTAAAATATGTGTTAGGATCCTACTCCTTAAGAGCACAATTGATTACCTTTGTATAAGCAACTAAACACGAAATTAAACTAGAAGTAATATGTAACTAGAATTTAGAAACAACACAGAATATGAGAGACAATACAATCTTGTATTAACACTCTTCTAGAAGGAAATACAATGAATAAATCACACTCTTCCCACACCTCTTGGGTGTACAGTAATTATCCCTCAAGAGTTCTTTCTCTTTCAATCAATTACAAACCAACTCAAACACAGAGTTGTTCCCTCCACCAGTCAGTGACAATCAACCCAATGGTTGTTATTGCCTACTGCCAGTCCACCAAGTACTCTAAGTACTCCAAGTAGATCTATTTAATCTTGCACAAATATAGATCTAACTGTGTGATGTCCCTTACTTAGGGGCTCTTTTATCAGCACAAAAGCTCTGATACCACTGTGATGTCCCTTACTTAGGGGCTCTTTTATCTGCACAAAAGCTCTGATACCACTGTGATGTCCCCTTCCAACAGGGAATATATAAACTCTAAAGCTCTTATCAAAGATCCAATTTTTGCAAAATAAATTTAGATTACAGATAAACAATAACCATAGTAAATCTTACAATAGCAGATCAAAGATCTTATCACTAGCTCAGATGATTACAATTACATTCCTCTCTTATGCAAATCAAAGAATATTATAGATATGGTCTAAAAACCCTAAAATTATGCAAACTGGGAATAAACTTGCAATTCTGGAAGTCTCAGCCTGCTGTGTCGAACACACAGTCGCCGACATCGGTCGATATACTACCAACGTCAGTCTCTGTAGGTCCTTATCTACTGACGTCGGTCCTTAGACGGCCGATGTCGGTCACTGAAAGCTCTTTGTCTACCGAGGTCGGTGCCTGAGCGGTTCTGTACGGACCTGTATAGACTTAGTACGGCCGCCAACCTGTTTGTTCTTAACCCCTGATTGCTGAACAACCTGATCTGAAGATATACTATTTTAATACAGAATATCTCTATCTGTATAATTTATTGGATCAAAACTAAATAAAGATAAATACCTGAAATATCTGTAATAACTTTTGTGTGAATTTATCTCTCAACCCTAAAATTCTGTGATAACTGTTGGATGAAGCTATCTCTCAAATCTGTACCTCTGTGATAACTTTTGGATGAAGCTATCTCTCAATTTGGCAATAAATTAGCTGATATCTCACAGCCTCTAAATCACACACAATGAAGAGTTGACGTTCTCCACTGCAATGGAATCCTGGAACCCTTGGCTCAGTCTTCACAGAAGAATTTCTCCAATTTCAATAATCAATTCACACATAATCAATAATGGCCTCCATGTGAAACCCTTATACCCTCAAAAGATATGCTTACCCTAATTAGGGTTTCTTAAATTAGCATTAGGGTTTCTAATTTAAAATTAGACCAAATAATTAATATTTGATTAAATCAATCAAATATTAATATCTCCCTCAATATATGTCGGATCCTCGAACCAATCAAAGTTGGTGAATCAAGGAGTGATTCTGCACATGACCATACCAAAATAAGGGTGCTTTGCTACATGTCAAATATCCCTAAATAATAGGAGCATCAAGCAAACATGTCTGAAAGACCCCGAATGAATGCCCACTGAAACCATTCTACAAATTGAAGTTAAACCAATCTCCATTATGACCCTCTATCCATCATATTAGCCTATGAAGGTCGCATAATAGACTAATCATGAAGTCTGTCAATTTCCTCTAAAAAGGGGACATGACAATCCACCCCTCCTAAAATTGCTTGTCCCCAAGCAATCTTAGAACAATGAACCACTCGATCCTCCTGGATCCCAAATGTAGTCATGATCTACACTAATGAAAATCAATGTAAGTACCTTCAATATCATCAAAAGTAAAACAAAGAGGAACCCATAATCAAATTGGTGAACACAACTCAACCAATCTCTGAAATCACAACTGCCCTAGATGTGTCGATACTGTAGGCTATGTAATTGGCAACTACAAATTCCATCTACAAAAGATGGTGTTAATCCATCCCATAACTGATCCCTCTACAACGGTGGCACAACCAACTGTACCACACTGTCAAATGTGTGAGAAGAATCAATCTAGAGTCTCAACTCCACTGGTATCCCAAACTCCTCAGAATCAGGTACTCCCAAGTCCTGAATATGTGTGTGAGCCTCAACCACATGCTCCTCATAAGCAGCGATAGAAACATACTCATCACCAACACTCAGTGTACTAACATCTGAGTACACCTCCACACTCTGAATGCAAGCATCAGACTCATCCTCCCTATCTAACTCCTGTGTTAAACTCATCTTAAGACAAAGCTCATCCACAACATCCTCAACTACTCCTACCTGTGAAGATAATGTAGATAAATCATTACCTGAAGATGTGTTAATATCTCCCTGTACTGGATCAGCATGATTGTCAAACTCATCATGCAAGTTGCTGCATGTCATATGGAAAGCACTACGATCCTTGGGCCTATTAATTAAACTCTTTAACCACATAAAAGCTCTAGGTGAGACATTTCTCCCTTTTGTCTAGACATACCATAAATCTTCTGCCAAAAGTTTAGAAATTTTATCCTCCTCCTCAAAAAAGATTGTGAACATCATAGAGTGCATTGATGCTAATATATTGCTAGAATGAAACTCATCTAAAATATTCCAAAATATGTTAAACATCCTGCGAATTTCACCAATACAACCTACTAACATCATAATGTTTTCAAACCCATACCTTGCAAATGTTTCAAGTAATCTTGCCCTCCTTGAGAAATGAGAGTCTCTAATGTTATCCAACTTTTCAAAGCTTTTTACCATGGCATAAAGTACCTCACTCATAATCTGATCATCATAAAAATCAAAGCCAGCTATGATCCTCATGATTTCACTAATGCAAGAGAGAGTTGCAAGTCTTACCACCTCGTCATGATGTCTCAATAAACGGGGCTTCACCAACGAACCAAACGCTGGAGATAGCGTTGTTTGCATATCATAGGTATTTTACTGATCAACCTTGCCCAAATAAGTTTCTAACTCCTCCAAAGTTTTTAGAATGTCATCTGCTTGCTGGAATGGATTATCTAGCTTCTTCTTCGCATTGTGCATTCTTTCTTCCAAATCTTTGACATCTGTTAAAGCCATACTGATACCCAAACTACCCAACAGGATGGCAAGACATTAGCTCTGATGTGCCGAATAGGATGGCAAGAATTTGGCTCTGATACCACTGTGATGTCCCTTACTTAGGGGCTCTTTTATCAGCACAAAAGCTCTGATACCACTGTGATGTCCCTTACTTAGGGGCTCTTTTATCTGCACAAAAGCTCTGATACCACTGTGATGTCCCCTTCCAACAGGGAATATATAAACTCTAAAGCTCTTATCAAAGATCCAATTTTTGCAAAATAAATTTAGATTACAGATAAACAATAACCATAGTAAATCTTACAATAGCAGATCAAAGATCTTATCACTAGCTCAGATGATTACAATTACATTCCTCTCTTATGCAAATCAAAGAATATTACAGATATGGTCTAAAAACCCTGAAATTATGCAAACTGGGAATAAACTTGCAATTCTGGAAGTCTCAGCCTGCTATGTCGGACACACAGTCACCGACATCGGTCGATATACTACCGACATCGGTCTCTGTAGGTCCTTATCTGCTGACGTCGGTCCTCAGACGACCGATGTCGGTCACTGGAAGCTCTCTGTCTGCCGAGGTCAGTGCCTGAGCGGTTTTGTACGGACCTGTATAGACTTAGTATGGCCGCCAACCTCTCTGTTCTTAACCCCTGATTACTGAACAACCTGATCTGAAGATATACTATTTTAATACAGAATATCTCTATCTGTATAATTTATTGGATCAAAACTAAATAAAGATAAATACCTGAAATATCTGTAATAACTTTTGTGTGAATTTATCTCTCAACCCTGAAATTCTGTGATAACTTTTGGATGAAGCTATCTCTCAAATCTGTACCTCTGTGATAACTTCTGGATGAAGCTATCTCTCAATTTGGCAATAAATTAGTTGATATCTCACAACCTCTAAATCACACACAATGAAGAGTTGACGTTCTCCACTGCAATGGAATCCTGGAACCCTTGGCTCAGTCTTCACAGAAGAATTTCTCCAATTTCAATAATCAATTCACACATAATCAATAATGGCCTCCATGTGAAACCCTTATATCCTCAAAATATATGCCTCCCCTAATTAGGGTTTCTTAAATTAGCATTAGGGTTTCTAATTTAAAATTAGACCAAATAATTAATATTTGAGTAAATCAATCAAATATTAATATCTCCCTCAATATACGTCAGATCCTTGAACCGATTGAAGCTGGTGAATTAGGGAGTGATTCTGCACATGACCATACCAAAATAAGGGTGCTCTGCTACATGTCAAATATCCCTAAATAATAGGAGCATCAAGCAAACATGTCTGAAAGACCCCGAATGAACGCCCACTGAAACCATTCTACAAACTGAAGTTAAACCAATCTCCATTATGACCCTCTATCCATCCTATTAGCTTATGAAGGTCGCATAATAGACTAATCATGAAGTCTGTCAATGTCCTCTAAAAAGGGGACATGACAAACTGATCTTACTTACCATGTAGATCTCCCTGATCTTGCACAACCTGCAGATCAATTGATCTTACACACCTTGAGACAACTAACCCAATTGTTGTTCTTGCCTTCAAGTTGAGGATCTAATCCTTGTCCTTGATTACAATACAACCCCATGGGTCTATTAAATAGATCCCAAAACAAATAATAATTAGAAATGTAGACTCAAGACTAAAATTAGTCTTTACATGCAAACTAACTGTCCATCTAAAATTAGACCAGTTCTAGAAATGCATGCAAATGCACACACACACACAGGTTGCCGATGTTGAAGCCTGTCTGACCGATGTCGGCCAACCCCTAATCATTGTTGGTTACTATGTAACTGAATATGACCAATGTCAGTTAATCAAACTAATGTCAGTTACTTTAACACTCAGCAACCTCCACCATTTGCATCAGTGAATCTTTTAGCTCCATGACTTAACAATATGAACTGTAGCCTTAAATTTAAATTCTAGCTTGAAAAAGGGAATCAAAATAGCTTCTACTTCAGGCACCGATGAATCATCTCTTGAATCCTGAAAGATTGCCTGATCATTTTGCCTAGCTAACAACAAAGGTTTAATCTCATCAATCATCAACATAGTGTTGCTATCAGGAAAAGGAGAAGGAAGACCTAATTGCACCAGATCTTCAATTTTTTTTTCATGTCTTTGATTCCTTCCTTCACCACATCTATAAGCTCTCGGTATTTGATCATGACATAAAAGAATCCAATGAAATCAATGTCTCAGGTAAATTGTCTTGTGCAAATTGTTTCAAGCTTTTGGTGTGAGGTGAAATGTTTCAAATAAAATGTCTAAAATAATCCTCCCAAAGAGTCACTTGGTAGGGCATTTTCTTAGGACAAAAGTCTTGAAGGGCACTTTCAAAAGGTCTGAAGGGTAAGTTTCTATTACAAAAAACCTAAAGGGTATGTCTAAAGATAAGGTGCCCCTTAAAAAAATATAAAAGGGTATATTCAAAAAGATGAAGGATAATCTCAGAGGGCAAGTGTCCATGTCTAATCCAAGCAACATTTTCGGTGATAATTTGGGTGATAGTTCTACCCCAATTGGTGGCAGAACTTTTGGGTGTGATAACTTTTGCACCATAGCTCCATTTGAGTCCCCGTATGAACTGTTGGAGATCTAAGAATGAGGGGAACATTGTGAGATGGCATTGAGCTCCACTTAATGGATTTTGACCCTATAAAACCAAATAGAAGTTCTATAATTTTCAATTTTAGTAGTGCAGTCTAAAAATAGTAAGTTTCTAAAAATAGTAATTCCTCAAATTTTATATTGTTGTGAATCATAGAAGTCAAACCACTTAATCTCCCTTGAGATTTGTGACCTTCCACATCCTCCTCCTACCTCAAAAATGTGTATACATGAAGATGTAACCCAAAAATAAAATCAGACATCTCTTCTCAAAGATAGGCATATGTTTGGATCTACAAATTTGATCAATAAAACATCTCTTCTCAAAGATAGCATTATTAAAATTGTGTTTTTGTATTTCTTTAATTATCTTTCAACCAAAGCTTCTAATTTTTGGATCAATTTTGAAGCTTTCAAAGGGTAAATTGCACAAAAACTCAAGGGTGTGTGTCCTTGGGGTCATTGTTTTAGGATTTTTGTGTTAGATAAAATGTCTAATGACAAAAGTCTGTAGGGTCATTTTAGAAAACCCAAAGAGTATGTTCAAAATTTATAAGGGTCATTGGCCTTTCATAAAAAGCTTGAAGGGTGAGTTTTAGCAAAATTTATCTAGAAAGATGTTGTGGAAAGATAAGTCTAGAGAATCATTTTAAAAAATAAATAAATATGCAAAAGGGTAAGTACAAAGAGGCCAAAGGGTAATTGTGTTGGGTAAAATTCCCAATAGAATGAGTCCATGGAGAAATTATTTTGGACAAAATGTTGAAAATAATTAACCTGACATAGACAAGTTTGAAGGAATAGACCAATTGCATAAGTCCCAAAATAATTATTGAACACAAGCCTAAAAGTACTTGGAAAAAGTATCTGAAATATAAACCCTAAAGGGTAATCCATTAAAGATAAAGCTCTGAAGGAAAATCCTAAAAATACATGTCCAAAATATAAAACCCAATAGTTAAAAACATAACAAAAGGACTATACGTTTAGATAAGACCACATGAATAATATAAACATCTAAAATGGGGGATTGGAACATAAAAAGGACTAAAAATGGATGTTAGACTAAGGTTTGGTCATGTTGAAAAACATGACTAAGCCTTAGGAAATAAAAATAAAATAAGCCCTTAGCATTATTTAAAATGTTCCTACATAAAATGTTCTCACCAGATTCAAATCAAGTACTTAGACTAAACTTAGATTAAGGGTTTAGCTATTAAAATATGAATTTAACAAACCAAAGGTTACTGAATAATCAATTTAACATAAAAATCATGAAACCCAATAATTGTTCATTCCAAGTAGACCTTATTGGACCTACAACTTTAAATACAAAGATCCAACGTTAGCACTTTAGATAAGGGCAAATCAGAACCATGAACAAATATCCTAACCAAACTAGGTGTGGATAATCTTCAAATAAAATTATTGTGCAATCATGCTCATGACACTCTAATAAAATGAATCTTTTATTTCAAGGTATAAATTTACATAATTTGACACATGGGTCCCCATTTTTTATAAATGGGTATGTTGACCTCAACACGGTCTTACCCCATAAGTCATGATTTTGTGATAATTGTCTAACTTAATTGTTAACAATTTTATGTTTTTTTTGATAGGTTACCACTATTTTACAATAATGCTACTTCAAAAGTAGTGACATTGCATAGTTAATAGCAATTTTGAATACCTAGTCATAATTTTGTCTAACTATTAATGGTCTTGTTTTGGTAGATTTTTATCTTTAAACAATATCGTTACTTTAAAATTAATGATATTGACCTATAAATTGTGATTTTACACTACTAACCATGGTTTTTCAAGTCTTTGGGGTAAGCATGAATTCATTTAATTTATCTTTTTGTCTGACCCATATGTGCTTATTTTAAATGTTCTTGTGTTAAAAATTCATGGTTTCAACCAACTGATTGCAAGAAAGCAAGATTAGTTGAGGTTATACTCAATGAATATTAAGATACAATATCTCTATTCCTAGAGTTGTAATATTTCCCTAATATTTGTGGTATTACACTATTAACTATGATTGTATAGACTCTAAAAACAAGTGTAAAATCATTAATGGATTGACATTTTATGACCCCTTATGTGTTAATATTAAACATTTTAAATCAAGGCTTTTGCTCTTTATGCATAGGATTTAGGTAGAAAATGACATCAAGAAGGAATCTAGTTAGCAAACCCTATGCCATAATATCACTAATCTCATAATCATAGTTTTGACCTATGAATCATGGTATTGTGATGAAAGTCATGATATTATGATTTTGGTAAAATTTGTTGATAGTCATCCATTATCTTCTGACCTACAAGTTTTATCCTAACATTCTCTATCTTTTAGGGGACTCATCATCACACATTCTGGCATATAATACCTTTTATTTTTTTATTTTTTTTATCCAGGAGGTTTTTGTTCTTAAAACATATTTGTTGCTAACCATAATCTGTAAAAGGATTTACATCTATGTGATCTATTATGTGAATAATTGGCAGGGCCAGTAGGATAAAGGCCAAGGTAAAGAGGTCAATTGAACCCAAAATAAAACACAAATCTTAACCCTTTTCTCTTGTTATTAAAACCTACAAATCACTAAGTCATGATTTTACTCTAGGAATCATAGTATTGCATTCAAATCAGTAATTTTGTGATTCAGTCATTTTAGAATTAATTCTATCTATTGGTTGTTGTATTAGAAATCTATCAACAAGGCTTAGGACCAAATATAACTGAAAATAATATTTTTATTATGGATTTGGTCCATTTTTTATAAATATTTTGCCTTGATATCTATTTCTCTCGATTTTTTTGCTTTTCTTAATTTTTTTGAAAAGAAAAAAACTAGGAATAGGGTGTGTAGAAAAACTTGTTAAATGTACACGTTGAATCCAGATGATTTTTGAGATCTCCTCTTTGGATTTGGAGGATGACCTAAAAATAATAAAACACTAAAATAAACTTGTTTTTTATACAAGTAGATGGGTGGATTGCCTAGCATGAGCTAGATCCTAGAAGTGAAATCTTTCTAGGCGGCTATCAATCCACCTACTTTAAACACTTAAGTTTGATGAATAACAATGATATAATTTTCACTAAATAGAAAAAAATTAAAAATAAAAATAAAATTAATAGAAAATTAATTAATTAAATTAAATGATTTGCTAAGATGACCAAAATGAAGCAATTAGTTGGGATAATTCTAATGTTGAAAATAGGTCTAGTCAAAATGGTGGTTTTTGGTTTGGTAAAATGGAAAGAATCAAAAGGATAGATTAGTTGGGTTTGATAAATTCTAAAGGATTCACATAGAAAAAGAGATAAATATGTAAATGGAGAAAACATGACAAAGGAATAATATGGTAAAAAGGTGCAGGTGGAAAGGGGTAAAAGAAGGTAAATGAGATGAAGCTAACAAAGAGGGTAAGGAGATAAAGGTATAAAGGCAAAAGATAAAAGAAGAGGTTAAGAGATAATATTTAGAGGTCAAGAAATAATATTCCGAAGGAAATAAAGGAATTGAAATCAAATAACTGAAATAGACAAAGGAAAGATTACCTTCCAAGCTTGAAGAATAGTGTTGATGTTGATGATGGTTGATGAAGATGGAAGTTTACAACAATTTTGATAGAGCTTCATTACATTGAATTATTTTTCTTAAAATATTATTATGACCTATAAAATTATGATGAAATCAAAGATGATAACCTTATTCACAAACCTACAATAAAATATTGATAACCAAAGACTAACTTCCAACTTAACCTTTGGTGAAGTAGAGGCGAGTATTTATAAAATTTGATGTTGGGAAACATGCCAAAAGAGTGGAATAGTGAAATATGACACAATTTTTCATGTGGGGGGGGGGGGGGGGGGTGAAAGGTCCAAGATGAGGTTGTGGAAGATTTCATTTGGGTTGATAAGTCTTCCTCTTTACCCATAAGTCCAACTTTAAATGGGGAATTATGCACATTGGTTTGAATGAGGCTTAAAGACTTCTCCCCATCCTTTTTTGATTTCACAGAAGAACTTAAAGGGGTTTCACACTAAATTTGGCACCATTTTCCATGTGGGGGATTAAAATTCCAAGGTGAATTTGGTGGGGATTCCCATTTGGGTTGGAGAGTCTGTAATTTGGGCTAAGAAGTCAAAAATGGGTGCCCTTTGTCTTTCTCAAAGTCTTAAAGAGGTAGGTATCTAATTTAAAGTCTAATTTCATTTCAGAATACAAAATATATGTTTAATGATGACCCATTAATTGTAGATTCACCACATTTAAAGGGAGGAACTTTGTGATGTTAAAATGAGCTCATTAGGCACTTTTGGAAAGGGTCCCAAGTGGGGTACGGTGTCCCACATCAAGCCATATCACATGTCATGACACATTACATATCACTTTCCATGTCATATGCCATGTCACTTTCTATGTCACTTTTCCATGTCACATGCCATGTTACTTTTCATGTCATTTTCCATGTCATCAGGAATAGTGATATTGGGTCCCATAGTGAATAGTACTTTTGAATAGTACTTTCAAGTAATACTTTTGAATAATATTATGTGACTAAAATAATAGTGGTTTGGTTATGTTAAGAGGGTTTTGTTAAGGCTTAAAAAAGTTTAGGATTCTTTAGGGGGTCTTAAGGTATTTAGTCATCAAAAACTATAAGTGTGTAGTTTTCTAGTGTCTACATTTTGCCCCTATTTGTTATGAAAATTTGAATTAATAAGATGCAAATTTGGGAGGAAGTGTTCCACTCAAACTTAAAATTGATGAGGAAAGGTTAAATCAGGTGTAAGTTTGATAAGAAATTGATGGGGAGGCACTAGGTGGTACCATAAGGTAGTTGGTTATGTGAAATGCCAATGGTTCACAAAATATAACTATGTGCAATATTCAAGATTATGCAAAGACTAAAGGTACCAATGTTGATAACAAAAAGGTTAAGTTCTAATATAAATGACAAGGTAACTAGTCTCCAATGTTGGTCATAGCTGATTAGTTTAGTCTTATCAAGGCTCCTAAATAGGGTTAGTGTTGACTCAAGTATCTAGGGTAGGAAGTGCTCTCAATAAAATACAAATGGTCTAGTTTTTAATGAGGTGGTGAAAACATTTAAAAGTTCAACATGATATGTTTGGTCATTATGGTCAAAATTTATTACAAAAAACACCAATGTTTTGGGTCAAAAGCAACTGACGTTAAGGTAGATGTGGTGAAAGCATGGGTGGATTATATATGGATTAGAAAGGGATGGCTGAGCTAACTCCAGATGCATGTGGCAGCTGGATGTTGCGTACATATTTCTATAGATAGGAATCCAAAAATAATGTCAAGCTAATTTTAGTTCTTTTAAGGTGAAGGGTGTTGGTTAACTTGGGTTCCCCAATTTGATATCATGTAGGTAGGTCCAAGTGAAGGACATTGGATAAAGGCAAGCGATAAAGGGTGACAAAGATGGCTCTCAAATCATTTATAATGGGTGTGTTAGAAATGGTGGATGAGATTACCTAAGATTCAATTAGATGATTGTATCAACTATATAAAAGGAATCTATAGCCATGGATAAGCAGGTTGAAGCACGAAATTATAGGCACTTTTTAAAAGAAAAGAAAAGGGAGAAATATGCTTTACTAGACTTTGGAAAATCTAGAACTACTAAAATTTCCACAATGATCTAATGGGCTCTTTCATCACCATATAAATAAGCTAACATTATGCACATTCCATAACAATGTTTTTAACAGGATATGGAAGGTTATTATTTAATGGTTTGGGGAAGAAAAGTAGTAAAGTGGGTAAAAAAAAATTGGCGAAGATTCAAACCCTTGACATATGAGTCAGTGGGGCCCCAAAATAAGTAAGCATTGATTTTTTGAGAGAATTTAGAGAAAGAAACCAAGGGGTTTTATAATATGGATTAAGGTGAATAATAATATTATTAATTAAATGAAGGAGCAGGTTGTGGATTTCATGCATTAAAGCAAGGGCTATTTTAAGGCATAAGAAGATGTAGTCTAGGAACGGAGAATAAGGGGAACTATTGGAAGGTAGGGTGCATGAGAGGGTGTAGCTAGCATCCCTATGTGGGTATCCTAAATCTTCCATTTGAAGGTGGTTTATTGTTTATTCTAACATATTCAAAGGCAAGACCATAAGAGGTAGGGAAGGATTTTTCATTTTGATAGCTTAACAACACTCATGCTTGTTGGTTGGTTGTATGAGCTCACGGTCCTAGATAATTGTGTTATAGATTTTTAGGATTTTTATTTATCTCAAAATAAACCAAAATTGAGTGGTAGACCTTGGAGGTCATAGCATGTTCAAAATGGGTAGAAGGTTCAAAAGGAAAAAGGTGGTAGGGTGGGTGATGGGAGTAGTTGGAGAGGGAAAAAAAATAGAGTCTAAGAAAAACATATAGAGGCATTAAAGGAAAAAGGGAGGCTCCTAAATTAATTAACCTGACCAAAATTCATGTATTAAGGTAAGGGCATGGTGGACATGAGGAAGTAGACAAGGAGATGTATGCAAAAGTAATACAACTAGTGACCACACTCTAAAGAGGTGGAGGTTGAATTAGAGAACATAAGGGAGATACAAAAAGGGATGAGGTGAATGTGGACCAAGATATGGATGAAGAGAAAATAACAAGGTCATAGATAAAGATGAAGGTGGAGAAGGATGCAAGATGCTAGGCATGGTTATATAGGTTAGGAGGAGTAAAGAAGGGCATCATGGGAGACAAAAAAATGAAATGAAATGGAGAAAAGAGAAGAAAAATAAAAGGTATAAAAGGATGAGGAGAGAAGCGTAATGATCATGAAGGGTAAGGGGAGGTTGGTAAATATGGGAGGCCATGAAGGGTTTGAAAATAAGTCTAAAAATAGACCAAGGAGAAAATAGTTTGGTGATGAAAATGAAAAAAACAAGGCAATAAATAGAAGAAATAAAATAGGAGGAAAAAGGAATGAAATGAGGACGTAAAAAGGATGATAAGAGAGTGAAGAAGTAGGTGGTATCTTGACCAAGTAAGCATGGATGATGATGGATAATGAAGCAAAGTAGATGGAGGTTTTTGAGATGAGAATTTTATAGAAAATGGAAAGTGGTTAAGAAAAACAAAGGGAAGCAAAGGATGGGTGGGTAAAAAGGTGAAGAGAGAAGGTAGGCATCAATCAACTTATTAGAAGAGATTGAAAAGCTGAAAGGGTGATTAGAAGAGATTGTCAATCCAAAAAGTGGTGAGGTGGTGAAGAAATATGGGGATGCAATGAAAGGGAGTGAGATGAAACTAAGGGATGAAGATCAGGGATGATAAGAATAAAAAGAAATAATTGAAGTAGGGATACAAATCACGGATACTCACATAGATGCAAAAGATAAGTGAGTACTGAGATGGAAAGAGGAAAATGGGAATGCAAGGAGAAAAAGGCAAGAAGAGATAAGAAGAAAATGGAAATGATGAAAAGCTTCTAAAAGGATAAAGTTAGAGTTTGAAACTAGTTTGTGGAGGAAAAAAAGAAGACAAAAAAGATGAAAGGATGGGAAAAAAGAAAACAAGAAGAATGGAAAATGGGTACAATGGGAAGAGTGGTAGAATGGAAGAGAGTCGTGGTATATGTAAAGAAAAAGTACAGTAATAGAAGAAACAAAAAAATTGCAAGATGCACAATATGATGTGGAATGGGTGAAGAAAAGAGAGTGATAAGGGGGGTACAACAAATAGTCAAGGGCAAGGGGAGATGATGAGTACAGAGAATGAAGTTAAAGGTGATAAAGGGCAAGGTTGGTAATAAGGTGAAAAAGATTCATAAAATACAAAATGTGGGTGGGGAAATGAGCTATGAATCATACACAAGAAAATATGATGGGGAGGCCAATGAAGCAGAGTAGGAGGTGGCTTTATGGGAGGTAAGAGGGGCCAATGGGGAGAGTTATCAACCTTTATGTTAAAAGAGATTGACAAGATAAAGGGAAGGAGGTGGTGAGGGGATAGGTAGATAAGTGGAGGAATATAGTTTAGGTGAGAAGGGAAAATAAAATTAAAGGATGCAGTTAAGCTAACCTCAGGAACTAAGTGCTAACTACATAGTCCAAAAATACCTTAGGCTGATGTAGTTCTCCCAATAATGGGGGAAAAACTTAAGAGGAAGTATTAGATTGTGTTAAAACATAAGGATTCTTAAGAAATAATTCAAATATTCCTTGATGTAGGATTCCCTAAGCAAGAGGGTCTTGTTAGCAATGGAAATGAGTGGGAAGAAAAAGGGGATGGGAATTAGTTGCTAGTGTCTGATCTGCCCTTAGAAGTAGATTAACACCTATATAGTCCATGGATATTATGCCAATGTAGTTCAACAAGGGTTGTGTGAGTGGTGTTCAAATTGTTTTCCCTAGTTTGATGGACCATATGGGTTGGTTTGGGCTGAGGGAGAAGGTTTGGTAAAATAATAGTTTTGGGTTTTGGTGAAGGTGTTGGTAAAAGTGAATGGTGTATATTTTTGGATAGTTACCATAATGATCCCACATTTAGTAGGATGAGAGATATGGATGGGCAAGGTAGGATAAATTATAAGTGAACACAATGCTAAGTACCATAAATGATCTTTAATGGATCTACTCCAAATAAGAGTTGTCTTTTTTAGGAGGTTACACCTTCTAAAATTATGTGAGGGTAGGAGTTTGGAGATACTGTCTACCACTATGAGCCGAGTTTTAAGAGATGGGGGTCTATCTAGATATGTAGAGTAATTTTGGCCAAGGCTCATCACCGCTATGAGCCATGTTTTAAGGGTATTAGTGAAGTGATGACCTAAAAATAATTTATTTGAAGGTCAAGTAGATTATACAAGTAAGGAAGTTAGTAGCATGGTGAGTAACAAAGGATAGACCTTGCCTGACCCAATAGCTGCATGGGTAGGCCAAATAAAAGGTGGTCATGTTTGCATCCTCTATCCCACCTCCATGAAACCAATGAACTATTGGTTCTACTAGGTCGAGCTTAACCAATAAGAAGTTATGTGGTCAAGATAAAGTGATAATTCCCTTGTTATGGATGAACATTTAGCTGGCACAAAAGAAAATAGATCAATGTTCAAGAAGACACTATCAATGGTTAGGTTTTGATTCTTAGAGAATGCAGTACTGGGATTGTAGGAATAGGAGGGAAAAGGGGACAAGAAGGTGAATGTATAAATTTGAATTCATGGTGGCCTACTTTAGATGGAAGAGTTTCTATAACAACATAGATTTGGGAGTCACCACCAGCAACATTGGTAGTTTCAAAGGCATGATCATTGCAATGGCCCATGGTTGGAAGCCAATTTACATCAACTAAGGTAATGGTGATAATGATGCTAATGACCACTAGGCCCACAAGGATTTCAAGATGACAAAATAAGAAAATACATCAGATGTGGATTAGATGATAAGGTCAACAAAAAGATATTATGATGGTGCATAATGGATTTATTGAGGTGATCAATCAGATCAAGGGCTATGAGTCCACATGAAAATGTAAATAGACATGACCATTTCAAGTGGGAGGAATATTCAAAGGAATCAATGACATCATATGACCTTCCCCATTGGTGGAATGGTGAATCATGTTGGTTGGGAAGAATGGTGAGGTATTCTATTTAAATAATTGTGATAAGGATGAATGTCTATCATCGAGTCATT
This sequence comes from Torreya grandis, assembly GCA_037957365.1. NCBI lineage: Eukaryota > Viridiplantae > Streptophyta > Pinopsida > Cupressales > Taxaceae > Torreya > Torreya grandis. The sequence goes on from JARHVA010000679.1 coordinate 1,874,358, forward strand.
TGTTTTTGTAGGTTATATAGAGAGTGAAAAGAAATACATAAGGTTGAATATGGAAAATAATGGGAACAATGGTGGAGATAATTAGTAATAGCCATGCCCTAAAATAATCAATATGGTGAATTGTGTGGATCTACTAGATATTGCAACATGTAATGGTGATAATGGAAGTACTACTAGATCAATAAGAGGAAAATCACCCATAACCCAAGATTGAACCTAAAATTTTATCTATGTAATAATGAATAAGTTGATGATTTCACTATGTAAGATGTAGGGATAGAGAGAATGACCATTGGCCTACCTATGGAAGGAACCCTCACTATCCAAGGGGATGTGCACTAAGGCAATAACTGGTAGTACAGATACAAGCACAACATCCAAAGAAAAGGCATGCAATGGTTGTGATAGGAGAGTAGGGTGAAAGACCTAGAGTAGAATATGTTTCTCACCCTATGGGGATGAATGTGAAAGAGGATAATAGAGTATGCCCTTTAGCAACCATTGAGATAGGGAACATTACGGATGCAATTTTAGGGAGTAATCAAGTAGAAGGATGGTTGAACACAAATATAGAGTCACCAAACAATCAACCTAGTGCTTAGGTAGGAAATAATTTGTGTAGGGGATTTACGTGAATCATGGATAGTCTAATAACTTTATATGTGTCCTGTGACTCCTCGTACCTGAAATAAAATATTGCATAGTTTACTGTAAACATGTAAAAACTATGTTTGATATTGTTGGTCGAATGTTATTATGCTTAAGTTTATGTGGATACTTATGAATGTTATGGTTATGGTTAAGATTAATATGGTTATGGTTATGATTATTATGGTTATGGTTGTTATAATCTTGCTTAATATAAAAAGAATGATTATTGTTTGGGCAATACTGGATGGTAAAAGCCATGATGAAAACATAAAAAAAACACATTAAGAGAGGAATAGGGCATGATGCTTTGTTTTTGATAAGGATTAAAAATAGACCTGAAGTAAGATCAAATTAATGAATATAAACCCTTCAACTACTATGCATGGGCAGTCATTAGTTGATAAAAAATCTTAGTCACTATGTGTCAAGTAAGCTATAAATCCCTTGATATACAAATAGTTTAAAGGGAAGATGGGTGATAGGTGGTGTGAAGGGTAATGGGTGATATGTATGATAACCTCAAGTGAATTAGTTTAACCCATCTATAGGTGGCCTAAAAATGGTAATAGACAAGTCCATGTCATATGTTATATGTAGATTGATCAGTGTTGGAAGTCTACATGGGAAATCCGTATGTAGCTTCCAAATTATTATGTTGCTTGAGAGTCAATTACATCTTTATAATTTGTTGTGATAGTGGGTCTTTTGTTCTATTACTATATATAGGACGTTGATTGATGTGGGAAGATTCCATGAAATTGCTCTATTTTTAAAAAATTTAACTTAGACATTCTTTAAGGGATTAGTATAAGATTATTATCTTTGTTTTAATGTTCTTGATAGCTATCCTTCAAGGGATTAGTCTAACTTACATGTGGCAATTTTTATTTTATTTTTGGGAAGCTATCCTTAGAAGGAGTAGTTTGCATGCTTAAGATATTTACCCAATCAATTGTTTCAAGATGAAATGTGTTTAGACATGGACTAATCCAATTAGGTTCAGAGGTTTACCTTTATGAGGGAAAAACTTTACACAAGAAGGTCAATGATATATGAAAGGGTGTTGTTTTGAGAGACAATAACCATGGGATTCCATCTTGTTAGAGATGAAAAGTATCCATGAGAACCATGATATGGGTAGAGTTGTGGTACCCATATTTAGGATTATGCCATGACTATGATGATTAATAACATGGTTCTATGTTGTAATCAATTATCCTCAAAAGGGGAGGATGAAGGTGGGTGAAGGTTAAAATCTCATAATTAAGGGATGAGCTTAAGTTAGATAAATAGGTGAGCTTGATCCTTTTTTAATATAAAAATGGATGCAGATGAAAAGCATTAAGAGGCTCAAGTTCTAGTTTGCCTTTGAGAGAGGACAAATGATAAGCTCTTGATCTATACTTATGGGTGATGATGTAGGGTCCAATCCAATTGAAAGAAAACTTACCTCATTTACTCTTCTCCATGTTGGTTTTATTTTAGGATGAGATCTCTGATATTGAATTCCCATTGTTTGAGATGCTTCTTATAATCACGTGTGATATGCTCTTGATAAATATGAAGGTCGGTGAGGGCTAGTAAATAATGCTCATCAAGTAGCTCAAGTTGAGCTAAACAATGTCGATGAAAATCTTCCTAAAAAATGAGTTCCTTTAAATATATGTAAAGATAGGGGATTTGGAATTCAAGAGGCAAGACTACCTCTACTCCAAATACTAGAGAGAAAGGGGTACCACCCATAGAGGTTTGAATTCTAGTGTAATATGCCCATAAGGTGAATGGGATGTGCAAGTGTTAATCCTAACCTGAAGCATTGACAACTTTGGTTAATATTTTGATGAGGGTTTTATTAGAGGCTTCCACTTGTCCATTTTCTTATGGTTGGTAAGGTGAAGAGTAGCTTAAATCAATGCCAAATACATCACATAAGCCTTGGACTTGCTTATTCTTGAAGGATTTACCATTATCAGTGATGATCTTATGAGGGACATCAAAGCGGCAAATGATATGGTGGTTGATAAAGTTGATAATCTTTTTAACTTTGGTAGAGATTAAAGGAATATCTTCAACCCACATGGTGAAGTATTTGGTGACTGTGATGATGGAGTTATGCCACTACAAAGAATGGGGGTTAATTTCCCCAATGAGATCAAGCCCCCATTGAGAGAAAGGCCAAAATTTTTTAGATACTTAGAGGCTATTAGATGGTGCATGATGTAAATTAACATGTTGACATTTAACACACTTTTTTACATAATCACAATAATATTGGTTAAGGGTAGGCCAATAGTAACCAAGGCAAAGGATACGTTTAGTGATTGTTAGGCTGTTAAAGTGTCCCCCACAAATCCCATCATGTGTTTCCTTGATGGTATGGGAAGCTTCATGGTTACATAGTTAATGATGAAGGAGACCATCAAAACCACATTTATAAGGGATTATCCCTAGTATGGTGTAATGAGAGGTACTCTGAATAAAAGCCCTTTGAGAATTCCTAGAGAGGTTGGGAGGAATAATGCCTAGATTGAGGTAGTTGAATGTTTGGTCATACCAAATGTCAAATGGGGATTCCTTTACATTAAAAATGATAGGCAGGTCAGATTGGCCATAAGAGGGTGTGGTAAAATGATGAATGGTGACAAATATTTTGGAATTGGAAGGTTGAGAAGGGATTTGAGAAGCAAGGCAGGCCATTGTATTTGAAAATTTATTAGTAGATCAGGGAATGAATTGGACTAGGTAATGTTTGAATGATTTTAAAATTTTGTCAACTAAATTTTTATAATTTTTCAAGACATCATTTTTAAATTGATAGGATCTATTGACCAGGTTGACCACAAGCTAGGAATTACCAAAAACATCGATTGTCTTAATTCCCAAGCTTTGAGAAGTTTAGAGACCTATCACTAGGGCTTCATACTTGACCATGTTATTGGTGCATTCAAAGTCAAGTTTGAATGAGAGAGGAAGGGGTTCACCATCAAGAGGAATGAGAATAACTTTGGTACCCCCTCCTTGTTGGCATTTGAAACCATCAAAGAACATGGTAATTTATTAGGTTATGTCATCTTCTTAAAAAAGAGTCATGATAGATTCATTTGAAAAGGCAAGAAGAGGTGGTTGGTTAGTTTCAAAAAGATCTTTGGATAATTGATCGATAATAACCTGACCTTTAATCAACATTTGTTAGAGGAATTCAAGGTTAAATTCAGATAGGAGCATGAGCCACTTAGCCATGCATTGATTTTGGTATGGTTTAGAGTGCATGTATTTGAGTGGGTTGGTATTAGTGATGACATAGGTTTTCTGGTTAAGAAGGTAGTGGTAGAGTTTGGTGGCCATGAAGTTTAATGCTGAGCAAAGTTTCTCAGTGTGTGTATATTGAGTCTCATATTCTACAAGCATATGACTAATGTGGTATATAGCTTTCTCTTTGTGTTGTTCATCTCGGTGAGCCAACATTGCCCCTAGGGAATGGTTGGTGGTAGAGATATATAGGTAAAAGTGGTGGTCATACTTAGGAGGGGTGAAGATAGGTGGTGACAAAAACTACTATTTGAGTGAATCAAAGGCCTTTTGACAATCACTATTCTATTTGAAAGAGACATCCTTCTTCAGAATGTCATTTAAAGGTTGGCATTGATCTAAAAGTTGGGAAATGAAATAGAAAATAGATTAGAGTTTTCCCTATAGGATACGTAGATGCTTAATGTTAGCTAGAGGAGGCATGTCCAAAATTTATCTAACTTTAGCAAGATCTACTTCAATTTCACTAAGAGAGATGATAAATCCAAGAATTTTTCTTGAAAGGACCCCAAAAATGCATTTCTTGGGATTAAGGCAAACATGATAATGGATGAGGCATTCAAATATGATTGTAAGAATAGTCAAGTGATCTCTTTAGAGTTTCAATTTCTTAAGAAGGTCATCCACATAGTCTTCTATAATGTTATGGATGATATCATGGAAAATATAAGTCATGGCATGTTGGTAGGTTGCACTAACATTATTTAACCCAAAAGTCATGACTCTATAGAAAAAAGTTCCTCAAGGGGTCATAAATGTAGTTTTACATTGATCTCTAGGAATAATCAAGATCTGATTATAACCCAGAAACCCATCCAATAGAAATAACATCTCATGGCCAGCTGTAAGATCAACAAGCTAGTCAATACTAGGTAGAGGGAAGTCATCTTTGGGGTAGGTGAGGTTAAGGTCATGAAAGTCCACACAAATTAATAGACCCTTAGTGACTTTGGTGATAAGTTCAATGTTTGAGACCCATTGGGGGTAGTTAATGGGTTGAATTAAGTTTACAAATAGGAGACCGTGAAGATCTTCTTTGATGAGAAGGGCTATTCGAGGATGCATGCATCAAATTTTTTGTTTAAATAGTTTGGCATCACAATGAGTGATTATGTTATGGGTAGAAATGGTGGGGTCAATCCCATTCATATCATTATAGGACTAAGTGAATACTATGCTACAATCTTGGAGGAAAGAGAATAAATCTTGAAGTTCCTGTGGATTTAATGATTGGCCCAATTTGACAATATGGGGGTTATCTAGAGTGACCAAATTGATATCGATGGTATATTCATTCAACATAGTAAAGGCCTTAAGAAGAAGGGATTTGTGGATAAAATAATCCCTAGCACTGAGGTGGGTAAGAATGGAATCATCTTCTTGATGTCAGATGGTGTTGATGGTGGGAGAGTCATTCTCTACCATTTTAGGATCTACGAGTGGAAGGAATTTTGTTGGCCCACTCTTGTGGTAGATGAAAGGGCCCAAAATTATCGTATTGGTCTAAAAAAAGTTTAGGAGGGTTGATATCAAGCTCTTCAAGTGGAGAAAGTGGTTGGGTTGGCAAGGATGGGATATCTTCCTCTATGATGGCAATGGATTTGGGTCGATTGGTGGATTATTGAGGTGGTTCATACCTAAGTCCAAATGACTCATGAGGTTATAATATTTTGAGATGGGGTAACTCATGAGGCCCTTATTCATAGAGACTGAGGCTAAATCCTTTCCAAACACATCTATGAAGATACAACTTAGCGAACTCTGGTTTTCTAAGATAGAAAAAGTTAGAGGTAAATGGTTGGATGGATGATGTAGTGGTAGGGGTTAGAAGTGTTCGATCAAGTCCCTCATTTATGAAATTCATTTGATGGTTAGGGAGACCAATAGGGATGATGGTTCCAATGTTAGGGTCATATGAAGGGTCATGCTTGAGATTCCCATATTCTTGGGGGGTAAGGAAGGCATCTAAAGTTAAGATTCTATATTCCCTAAAAGAAAGATGTTGGAATGTGGTTGTGACGGGGTCTTCTACATGAATCTAAGAAGAGGGGATAGATGAGCTAGTGGAAGCTTCATCAACATTAGGTGTGGAAATGCTATGGGTTTTAGCTAGTTAGGTTATGTTATTAGCAGATGGTTATGTATTGGATAAAGGAGGAATAAGGATGTCATTAGGTTGATATGTCATATTTCAAGATGTAAAAGGACTAGGGTCAGCATGGATACTCACAATTTTACCTTCATGTTCAAACTTGACACATCAATGCAGGGTAGAAGGGACACAACTCGTGGCATAAATCCAAGGATGTATAAGTAAAATGTTGTATTAAAATTATCCTTCTATAACCTAAAAGAGTTTGGGAATATTACGAGGCCCCACACCGATGTGGAGATAATTGTACCTAAGGTGGTAGCCATAGTATCATTGAAAGAACAAAGGACCACTGAGCTTTCAAACATGATGTTTTTAGGTAAGTGTAGCTACTCATAAGCATGGGAGGAGATAATATTGATTCTAACTCCCCCATCAATCATCACCCTTTTGATGTGGGTTTGATTGATGTATGTTTTAATGAAGAGGGGGGATCAGGATCCTCTTAATGAGTATAATGTATTTCTAAATTCTTGAAGGTGACAAGGTTAGAAGTCCAAAGGGTACCAACAAAAGTAGCTAGAGGCTGAAGATCATCAGGTTGGACCTTGATGGATTATAGAGCCTCTATGAGTACTTGATGGTGATGGGGAGAGGTAGAGAATAACTCATACAAGATTATCTTTGTTGGAGTTTGATGAAGTTGTTTGAGTAAAGCTTTTTAGATGGATATTACATACAAGTTAGGGTATGGAGGGTTAGATGGGGAGGCACCTAAGATAGACACCTTAGGTTTGTTTGAAGATGTAAAAGGTTGGGTATTATTTTCTTAGGAGTTTATAGAGGGGTAAGTCCAAGGAATAGATGCCTTAGTCTTCCCTTTATCCTTCTATTTGGCCCAAGATCAGGTAATCATGTGAATAGTGTGGGTATAGGGGTTCTCTGGGTTAGATTATTCTTTCAGTTCCTCCTCTTCACTTTTGGGTGAGATCAAAGATCAGATGGGTTGAGTCAGTGGTTAGATTAGTAATAGGGATGGAGGTTTTTCTAATAATAGATCATCATCTTCATACAAGTTTTGAATAAGTGCTTGGAGAAATTTATTGTTCTCAGTCTCATGTCTTGGTGCCCTATGATATACACATATCAAGTTATCATCAAACCAAGAGGGTTTAGTACGTGAATATTCAAAGGGTTTGATGGGTGGTAAGCTCAAGGAAGAATTTTACAATAACAATTGGAGAATGGTTACGTAATATTTAGCTAAAGGTGGTAGATGTTTAGTGGTTTTTGCTTTGGGTGTTGAAGTGGGAGGTTATGTGGACATAGGTTTGGTGGATAAAGTGGTATGCTTGATTGACAGTTTTAGTTTAGGCATGATGGTTGATGGGTTGGTGGTAGAGGAGGGCAAGGTAGGAAACATAGGAATTATTGGTGTAATGGGGAAAGGTGCTTTAAAAAGCAAGTATGAAGGTGTGACCAATAAAGGTGTCAAGGTTTTGGTAAAAATGATGGATTTTATTTTTAAGGTATATGGATGGGGACCCATAATGGAGGGTAAGGTTGAGGGAGGTAAAATTTAGGGTTTTTGGCCCTTTGGTGATTTTACTTTTGGTTGTTTTAGTTATTAGTTTTGGAGCGGATTTGGTCACTTTAGTTGTCTTGGTGGGTTTAGGTGTTTGAGGGTGAATCAATTTAGAGTAGGTTTTCATTGTTTGGGTGGAGGTTTTAGTTAGTTTAGAAGGGCTAGGTTGGTCTACCAAAGAAGGGGTTAGAAGTTCCAGTTTGGTTCCCTTACCTTTATCTTGACCTTTGATAGAAGGTTTTGAAATTAGAGGTTGGTTGGATGGAGTCATCTTCTCTTGTGAGATAGCTTCCAAAGAGGGGGTGGATGGCTATATGATAGGGGAGGTAGGTGTGGTGTTCTCTAATGGAGGTGTGGTTATGGTTTCTTCCTTTGTTTGGGTGTCCAAAAGAAGAGAAGGCAGTCTTTTTTCTTCCATTAGGGAAATGGGGAAAGAAGCAGTTGAGGTAATATTTCCTTCATCAATGGGTTCACTAATAACCACATTAATAGTATGTTCCTCATGAGATGATTCAGGTTTAATTTCATGATGAGGGGTAGAAGGAGCATGATTAGGGAAAGGCTTGTGGAACATGTCAAGGGCTTCGTTCAATGGAATATTAGGATTGTCTAATTTGAGCTCCCCCTTGTCAATGAGGGATTGGACAAGGTATTTAAAGGTATTGCACCTATTGATATCATGTCCTATGACTTAGTTAAAAATTCAATGGTCATTCTCATTATACCAACCAGGCACGAGATGAGAAGCATCATACTATTGGGGTGGCTTAATTGTTAGAAGTTGGATGATATTGGCTTTTAGTAACTTTTCTAAAATAGAAGGATAAGGCTCCCCAAGTGGAGTTAATGGATTATGGTTATTACAAGTTTGGATAATTGAAGGGGTCAGAGGTTTGGTTCCTTGGGTTGTGTTGGTTGGTAGATGGCAAAGGTGTGGCTTTGATGATAATAGAATTGGTGGTGGCTTTTCTCTTGGAATTAGTATTGGTTAGGTTATTTATTTTAGAATAAGAGGGATCACTGGGTTTTTAATTTGGGTTCTTGTTCTTCAACTTTATTATTCCCTCATCAATGGCTTTGTTCTCTAGTTTGTGAGCCATTGTAAAATCTTCATCGAATGTTTGGAAGATTTGGACATGCAATGTGGATGAAATGTGTTTTGTACATGCCTGAGTGAAGAGATATATAAGCTCAAGTTGAGGCAATGAAAAGGAAAGTTGGTTGATTAGGATCCTCCAACAAGCCATGAAATTGGTAATAGATTCATCTTCAAATTGCTGAATGGAGTAGAGGTCAGTAATAGAAACTTTTTTTGATATATTGATTGAAAAGTGAACCAAGAAAAATTGTGCTAGTTGGATGAAGGATAAGATGGAGTGTTTTGGGATGGCACTATACCAATCTAATGTTGGTCCAAATAAGGACATGGGAAAGGTATGGAGGAGAAGAGCGTCATCATGGGCAATCAAGTAACATGCATGTCTAAATGCTCTTAAATGTTTTTGGGGGTCCTCTTTACTTTGAAATTTAGAGAATTTTTGCAATCCCCATTATGGAAGATATGGTAAAAGAGGGATAGATGGATGGGTTCATTGTAAATTTGGTCATAAAAGATAAGGTTATGTGATCTTGAGATGAATGATTCAAGGGTAGTAATTTTATCCATTAGCATCTTGACCAAGTCTGTTTGGGGTTGTTGGTTTGGATAGGTATATGACACATTTTTTTGGGGTTGGGTAACATGGGAATAACTAGTGGATGGTTGAGATGATGTCACATGTGTGTGTGTGAGGTTACATAAGATTGGGTGGAAGGTGAAGGTATGTATACTTGTGTGTTAGAAATATATTGATAAGATTTCATGGGTACGTGTTGGAGGGTTGATGTTGGGGGTTTATGTATGGCATAAAAGTGATTAATGAGTTAGTTGGTTGAAGGTGGGTAGTGAGCAAAGTGGTTATAGGTGGAAGTGTTTATGGTATGGAGAGTACCAAGTTCTGAAAAGGGGTTGAGTTTGGTATATTAGTTAAGTTGAAGGAAGTGGTAGAAATGGGTGTGGAAGACACCACACTACCAAAAGGGGTAGAAGTGTCAAGGGATAAAGTTGAACCAATGTTAGAGGTATTAATTGGGGTAATAGGTGTTTGGGTGGTGATGGTAGATGGACGAATTGTAGAAGATGAATCTTGGCTAACAGAAGTATGGAATGATGCAACACCAACCAAAAGGTGGTGTGCAATACCATAGGGTGGATTCTTAGGAGGAATTGAAGCCATCAAAGTATGGTAGGATAAGGTATTAAGATAGTGTTATAAAGCAATTGGATTGGTGTCCAGAAAGGTGGAAAAATCTGAATCACCTTTAGGGATTGTTGTAGGCACCATAGGTGGAAGAGAATGGTACAGTGAAGTATAGGGTGATCTATCAATGTCTAAGGTATAATCCATGGATGATGATGAAGAAGAAGATGGTGGTGGGTTTTTTTAGTTTTTCACTTGTTGTCTGGCTAAGACCATATGAGAACTTTTGAAATGGATAGCGAACCTCTTTCATCACACAATGAGAAAACACAGTAAACAAAGCACACACTAAAAGCACAATTAATCCTAAGATTTATTTTAAATCAATTTTGGCTTATACCTAAAATAATGTGAAAGGGGAAATTGGATTGTAAGTTAGGTACTAAAATTTTTGTCTAAAGATGGTTTTGAGTTGAATTTTGGTGCTCAGATAATCTACACTGGACCAGGTACGTGGCTTGGTACTGGGGGCTTGTTTCCCTCACTTCATGATCCCATAGCTAGTGTGGGTACTTAGCCAAAATATAAAGTTTGTCTAGAGTTTATATTCCACTAAAGAATGGAGTAGGTACCTCCCTTGGTGATGAAATAACTAAAATGCATGTGGTTTGGTAGTGTAACATCTGTGTGCTATGATTAATTCATAATGTGTTTAACTAATCTAGGTGAGTTAATCATTAAGTAAATAATACCATGAATGCACTCAATTTTAACCCAAAAGAAGAGTTTGGTGTCTTTTCATGCGAACAAACAATAGCTAAAATTCACTTAAATTCAAGATGTAAAATGCAACCTATCCCTAGGATGAAAACCTTTTTTTCTTCTTTTTTTTTGGAAAAAAAGAAAGGAAAGATATTTTTCTTTTTTGAAATTTATGAATAACAAAAATGCAAGGTCATTTAAATTTCACTAAATACAACTATATGCCTAAAAATCTATGAACCCGTAAGTGGTCCTACTAGGCATGACAAAATGTTTTTCTCAATTTTTTTTTTCTTAATTTTTTTGAAATAAAAGAAACTAGGAATAGGATGTGTAGAAAAACCTATTAAATGTGCACACATTGAATCTAGATGATTGTGGATATATCCTCTTTCGCTTGGGAGGATGACCTACAAATAAGAAAATACTAAAAAAAACTTATTTGTTAGACAAGTAGATGGGTGGATTGCCTAGCATGAGATATATCCTAGAAGCAAAAAATTTCTAGGAGGTTGTCAATCAACATGATTTAAACTCTTAATTTTGATGATTTTCATGAAATGGTAAAAAACTAAAACAAATAATAAAAAATTATTTAAGTAAATTAAATGCTTTGTTAAGATGACCAAAATGAAGCAATTAGTTGGGATAATGTTAAATGTTAAAAATTGGTCTAGTCAAAATGGTGGTTTCTAGTTTGGTAAAATGGCAAGGGTCAAAGGGATAGCTTAGTTGTGTTTGGTAAATGGTTAAGGCTGCACATATACAAAGAGATATATGGGTAAATGTATAAAATATGACAAAGGAATAATATGGTAAATGGAGTGAAGGTGGAAAGGGGTAAAAGAAGGTAAATAAGATGAAACTAACAAAGAGGGTAAGGAGATAAAGGGATAAAGGGAAAAGAGAAAAGAAGAGGTTAAGGGATAAGATTTAGAGGTCAATAAAGTGTTGATGATTAAAATTGCACTATTTCTAACACCAACAATGGGAAGTTTCATGAATGTGGGACTTGCAACCTGAAATGACATCCAAATTTTAAAGAAGTTGGTTCTTCTTTATCTCAAAAGTATTTTGGGGAAAAAGGATAGGAATTAAACAGAAACAAAAATGCAATGAAATAAAATATAACTATGGTGATGCACCTGAATTTAATTTGACCCTTAATTCTCAAAGCATAGTGAATCTATCTTTAGGATTCTATTACATTAAAGAGAAAACAAGGCATGATCAATGTAAAAGATGAAAATAGATAGAATCAAAGGCTCACAACTTAGACAATTTTGGCAATGACATAGAGAATATCAACAAAGGCACATAATTCATTATTCTCATTAATTTTCTAGTTACATAAAATGCACAAGAACATGCACAATTATACAAACTTTATAACTCAAGAAAATAGAACAAAGGAAAATGATATTACTAGCCACAGCTAAAAGTCTAAAACTTCTGATAATAATTTCTCACAAAAAATTCTCTCTATCTTTTGATCATGATTCTAGTGATCTTTGCACCCTTATTTATAACATCAGACTAGCTCTATATTGCTTGCATGTTCCCAATCTAATGGCCTAACTAAATTCTAACTGAACTGAAAGTTTCTAACATAGGATATTTCTTGGATTTGAAATGTTCCATCTCCCTGCAAGTTCATTGGCTGAAATAGATACGTAGGACACTTCCTAGTATGAAAAGGGTGAAGAAACTTGGCCACTTCCCTTACTCTACTTGAAAACCTTCTTATTATTGAGGAGGCACCATAAAATGACACTTGACATGTTCCACAGCACTTACCAAAGACACATGACACGTTCCACGTAACCTATACTCTTTACTGTGTCTTTGTTCAGGAGTGTTCCATCTTTGACATATGTCACAGTCCGCTTCTTCAAAACTTTAACAACTTATAGAAAATGGGACCCATAGCAGTTCTCACCCGATCAACTTCAAAAAGTAAATAGGGACAAGTGGCACTTTCTATGCATCTTTGAAAATGGACATGTGGCAATCTCTACTACTTTTAGCTATGTTTTGAGAATCCTACAGAAGGTGACACTTATTGGTCTCCACGTCTCTTTGTCTATACTATAGAAACATTCGGGCCTCATTTCATATTCACATGGATGGTGAAACTTGGTAGCTTTCACTTTCCTTAGAAACAAAACCTAGGACCCACCACAGTCTTTACTTATTGATGAAACAAAGTGAAGATATTTTAGATGTTGACACATGACAACTTCTGCTTTCTTCAGCTAGGGATATGTGGCATCTTCCGTTTCTTTTATAAAAGCATATTGAAACCTTCCATAGTTGTCACTCAGCACCTTCTGCTTGATCCTGAGAAAATATTATTCAAAATAAGCTTTCAAAACATATAAGAAACATGAGATGCAGATTCAAACACTTGTTGCTCTCTGCTGAGTTACTATGGGACACATGGCACGTTCCAAGAAACTTATAGAAATTATGAAATGTGCCTTGGTGGATGACACTTGGTATCTTCCATGTGATTTTGAAACTTAGACAAAATTTAGGTGAAAATAAATTTGAGCCCACACTCTAAGTCAAAAAAATTCACTATCTAAAACCAAAACGTGCAGGGACAAAACTTGGAGTGCATAACTGAAACTCAAAAAATGAAAAATGTAGAGTTTTTTACTCTACAGTTCTTGATGACCCTGAGGAATTTTGAGCCTACTCAAAAATAAAAATCCACAATCTCTCGCATGATCACATGTGACAAAAATCACAACTTTAGTAAAGCTATCTGATAAGCAGACCACTCATCATTAGATAAGCCCTGCTTATTTTGCAATTAGTTAAAGGCTAAATCAAGGTTGATGATATCCTTGTGTGAAATTTTTTTCAAAATATGAACTGTAGCCTTCAATTTAAATTCCAGCTAGGAAAAGGGAATCAAAACATCTTCTACTTCAGGCAGTGATGAATCATTTCTTAAATCCTGAAAGACTGCCTAATCATTTTGCCTCGCTAACAACAAAGGTTTAATCTCATCAATCATCAACACAGAGTTGCTATCTAGAAAAGGAGAAGGAAGACCTAATTGCACTAGATCTTCAATTTTTTGTTTCATGTCTTTGATTCCTTCCTTCACCACATCTATAAGCTCTCTGTAATTGATTACTATGGAGTTGCAATTGAGAACCTCATTCACTCTTTTAGCAGTGACCATTCTGTCACTAATCCCTTTTGCTGACAACATTCCATCAATTGCATCATATAATTTTTTTAGCAGCATTTGAGAGTCAAAAACTCTCCCAGAGACAGTAGACAAAGTGTCTTCAACTGAAGTCTCCACCTTTTTGCACAATTTTTGTGCATTTAGCAGAAAGGTTAGAGAAGGTTTTAGCTGAATAATCTCCTCAGAGATTATTTTCCATATTGATTCATAAAGCTCCTTAACCAGATTCAAAACCCTTGCATTCTTTGGCCTATTAGCCAACTCTAGTGTCAATTGTTCTATCATTTGTCATTCTACTTTATGTTGGGCCTGTATAGTAGTGGTATTATTTTACTCATTCAATGGCTTCTATTGAAGTTGAGTAACCTGTAGCAGTCTTTCCTCACATTTTTCCTAAAATGCTACATTTTCTCACCTTAAAGTTATCACTGCATCTTTCACCTGCATTAGCCCTACTTTCAAAGAATCATTTTGGGCCTGTATAGCCTATTTGGCTTGACTATATTTGGTGACGAATGGGTCACCATTAGTTGCTACTAGATTGGGTCAAATTGTGACCTCAGATGTGGTGTAGCCAGGGCTTTATTATTTTTGATCCTCTTTTTCTCCATTTGGGCTTTCCTTACCTTCCTAGCAGAATATGTTTGAGTTTGGAAGGTAGAAGGAGAGGCAATGTGCCTACCTGCAAAAGGATAACCTTGTGGCAAGCCATATGGAATAGCCATATGTTGGCTAGGGGAAATTTGAGGAGGTGATTTCTTGGGGATAGAGGGGGAAAAGTGAGGCAATGATATAGCTTGAGTATGGATAGATGGGGCAAAACAAGAAATGGGCACAATGGAGGTGGTAGGGGACATTATTTGGCCTGATGGAATCATCACCACTATAAGAGAAGAGATAGATTGAGAAGGAGGAGAAACAATACTTACCTGAGGAGCAACCAAAGTACTCTGTGACTGGTGTTGTGAGGGTTCTTCCCTCTCCTCTGAATCAAGTTGGAACCTCAGCCTCTTATGCTTCCTTGGTGTTTCTTATTCTAGCTGTGCTCCCTTCTCTTCAACATTTACCACTGCTATTAGTGGTGCTTGTGTAGAACTAGGAACCTCAAGGACTGACATTGATGGAGAATCTTTTGGTGGTGAAGATACCACACTCTTTTGTTTTTCAATGGAACTAAGAGATTGGGGCCAAACAATTACAACAACTGTCGCTGAGGTTTGTACTAGGACCTATGATGTTTGACTAGATTCTGTTCTAACTTTTGGCTCTCCACCCTGTGTCTGTAAATTTCTTGTATCAGGGCTAGACATAGGAGACAGATAACATTCATCCCATAGTTCCTCCCATTTCTCATCTAAATCCAAATTTCCAAAAGAGTGAGTTGTCTCACAAATCTCTTGCCTATATTTCCAATAGGCTTCTATTTTATCAACATTCCAGTCTTTATTCTTTAATGCTTTTCTTAAACCAGAAGTCATTCTGATTTTAGGGTCAAAATCCCTTTGCTTAACATAAAAAATTTCCCATGGTCTATCTTATTGAAGGGGCAAATCCGTCAATTCAACATAAAAATCAAGAATATCTTCCCTAAGATTTTTTCTATTTTTCCAAAAGGGATGGCCCTCATGCACAATTCTAGTAGCAACCCTATTAGTCTTGATCCATGAATTTATGAAACCATTTGCTTCATATACCCATTTATCTTCAATTAGAGAGAAACCTAGGAAGGCTAGCTTTCTCAGCAACATGATCTCAGCATCTCTGACCTCTAGGGCCATATTGTTTGTTACCCATGGAACATCATACATTTTCCTCTTTTTCTTCCTAGAGCCATATTCATTATCTACCATAGACACCTACTTGGTGACCTCTAAAAATGATAACCTAAGGGTCAAAATCTTAGGTAGCAGCACTGGTTCCCCACTAAAACCATGGACTCTAATAATAGTATGATGGGATCCAAAAAAGTAATCACAAGGAATATTGAAATTGGTCATAAGGTTTGAGACACTTGGAGACAGTCTATTTACAACTAGTTTTGGGCTCAGATGATAAAAATCAAGGGCAACAAAAAGTTCTCAGAATTCATATGGGTCACTAGTTTTGGACAAGATATGTGTCCATGCAAACATAGGAGTGGTCTTATGTAGACCAAAGTTTGGGTCATACATATTTATATGCATGTGTTGGGAAAAGATGTTGGAGTTTTGATACAACATAAGGTGAAATAGTTAAGAAGAATACCTAAAAATTCCTTTAGATTTAAACTGGGTGAGTTATTCAACCATTGATTATGCAATCTACTCAGAGAAATCCAACTGATACTCCTGAGTCTTGTCAACAATTTTCAATCTGAAGAGGATGACCATTTGTTCTTCATAGACAATTAAATCATCTTTCATTCTAAAAATGAAAGCCATCATGGAAAGTGCATCTTGAATCATGAATCTTTCACCTTTGTTGGGTCGTTTGCATGACCAACCTAAGGGACTCTAATCTGTGGGTAGGTCTTTAACAGTTGTGTAGGGGCTGAAGCATATGATTTGCTTGTAAGAAACTTGTCAATGGATTGATAAATCCCAAACCCTTGTTGCAAAGACTGTGATCCCTCCATATCTATATCTATTCTTGAAAATAGTGAACTTTGGTAACGGGTATGAGTTTTTGCAGTAGGGAAGGCACTTTCACTTAAATAGGTTTGCTATGAGTTGAAAATGCAAGTAGCAGGGGTTTTCTATCAGACGTAGGAATGTTTGAGACATTGTAATCTTTAACTCTTGTTATGAGGTATTTATTGACCCATCAAGTCTCAAAATGGAATTAAACCCAGATAACCGTTAGCAAATCTTACTAAATATTCATGGGACATCAAGTTAGACACATCATGAAGGTGGCTACACAAGATACCTTAGGGAATTTAAGGATTTTGGAGATATTTTATGTGTCGAGAGTTTTGAAAATTTTCAAAAAAATCTCTAAGTTGCAGCTACATATTCAAAGAACACTTATTTAAAAGAAAGAATGGGAAAGAAAAATGGGAAAACAAAGCAACTAGGAAAGGGAAACTATCCAACTATAATACATTAGAGACATAGCTTAACTGAAATGTTTCAAGTAGATCCCATTCATAGGAATCTCTTCAGGTTCACCTTCCTCCCAAATTAAAAGGGAAATGTTTGAAGCCTCCTCCATGGTGAGATGACTTATGTTGCTAGATAAGTGGCTAAATGTGATGAAGCTCTGATAACTTTCTCTTCTTGCATGCCACCTTGATTAGCCTGCATTTGAGTGGATTAGATTCAAACATGTTTCCAACATATACATACTCTTCTTGTTCTTGAAAACTTTTCGAATGCTAGTTCTTCATATTGGCATGTCTCATCAAGAAATCGATGGCTACTGGCTCATCACCATAAGCCCTTTGATATACATCATTTATTTAATTATCTCCTTCTGCCTTAAATTTGGGTCCCATTGCATTATCATCTTCCATAATGAATTTTAAAATGTCATCTTCAAATTCACCAACCTCTTGAAAGGATAAGCCTAAAAGCTTGCAGTAATTTTGCAAATTTATTTAAGTCTCAATGTTGTCTTGTCCATTTGCAACTATCTCACAACCCTTTTGAAGAATAGTATAACCTACCCCAATGACTTCAACAAGTCATTAAAATCATGATCAAGGATGTGTCCACACTCTTCCATATCATTTTTCAAAGTGAGAAGAAAGTTAGAAATTATCTCTTCCTCATCAGAGATTAAGGCAAAATCTTGTGACTTCCCACTTGGAATCTATAATTCATGTTAAGAGATTTGAGGATTGAGAGAAGTATCTTTTGGCATTTCTTCCCTTAAAACATTTGGTATTTTATGATCTTCATCAAATATGACATAATTGCCCAGACCAGTGGAGTCATAATTTCCATATGGGTCACTTTGCATCATAGCTAACAAATGATTATTTTCCTCTTCTTGATTATGTTCAGTCTAGTCACCTAACTCCTCAACAAAAAACTTTCTTCCTTATTCAACATAGCATGAGCTTCCTCTAATTTTGAGGTTGGTTCATTGGTGATGTGATCCTTGTATAGTGACTCAGATAATATCTTCATCTTTGAACCATATTTGGTTTTTAGGATGAGATGAGACCAATCAAGTGACATATATCCTCCTATCTTGGCTGTAAAGTCTATGGATAAACATAAACCAAATATAGGGGGTATATCTATGACTACTACATCTTGATTGACAATTATATTGGGAAAAGTATATAATTGCAATGGGAGTTATTTAATTCTCCCTATTGTTTGCACTGATTTTCCATCTAGCTGCATAACTCCTTTAGTAAGTGTCTCATACTTAATCTTTAAAGCATCAGCTATTTGCTTAGGCATTACAGTAGTATTGACCCCTGAGTCTATCATTGTGTTATACAACAGTTTCTTGCCAACTATCAAATTCAAATAAAAGGGTTCTGGTTTGGACTTGTTTACCTCTGGTGCATTGTTCACAAGGGTCGTTGTCTGTAGATGAACCAAATTTTTGAACTTTTCTATTTCAACAGGTCCTTCTTTGGTGCCAATATGTTTAGGCACTGTTTGAACTTGCAGAGCTTCTTGTAGTAGTGTATTTTTTTTAGGAATAGCTAATATGTCCCATATTGATACTTGTGTTGGGGTCCTCTTCAGTTGATCCACCACATTTATTGGTCCTAGAGTTTGAGTTCTTGGAAAATAAGGATACCTTGATTTTTCTTGAACTTGTCCAAGAACTACTTGATTTTGCACTGGCTGATGCACATCTTGTCTAATAGTTGTGTTTTGATGAATTTGAAATGGAGGAGGTCCCATAACTTCATTATTTGTGACTTTAGGCTGTTCCATCATCCTTCTCTTTGATCTGGTATAGTAGTCTGATTACACCACTGGTTTCTTGGAAGTAGAAGCTTCATTCAAGAATACTGACTCTTCATCTTCAACCCATGAAAACAAAGCATGTTCAAGGGATATTTCTTCTTCTTGTTGTAAGGACAACCCTTGCATTTGATCCATCAGGACTGAATTTTGCATACCAGGGAACTGGTAGGCTTGAGTGTCAGAAGTAATTGCAAATTGTCCATCCATCCTTCTTTGCTCTGCTACCTTTTGTTTTAGATTACCCATAGGACAATCTCTGGGTGTATGAGCATTATTACAAGGAAAACACCAGGAATTGGTGCTATCTGCATAATTATTTTTCCCTTGAACAATCTCTCTATTTGGATTGGGGGAATAGTCTGTGAGGGTGTAAGGACTGCAACTAATTGGTTTACTGGCTAAGGGTTATTTTGTCTTTGATGACCCTGATATTGGTTTGGCTATGGTGGAAATATATTTCCTTGATAACCTTGATATTTGGGTTTAGGATAAGTATTTTGTTTTCTTTTTATGTTGATTAACTCATTAGAAAATGTCTTTAATATATTCTTGATATCATCCATCTTAGATGACTGGGCAGGAACAAGTTCTTTAGCGGGTTGTTGAGGATATGTGTACGTAGACACAGTTGGGGTTATAGAATTATGGGTTTCAAGAGGCAACAGTAAGGTAATCTCTTGAAACATGGACATAGGAGGCCTTGGGGGCAACTTTCCAGCATCTATTAAATTATTTTTAGCTCTGACTGCATAGTCATATGCTTCTGGCAAAGTTTGACCTCCAAGTGACTGAATCATTACTGATATATCTAAATTTAAAGCTTTAAGATAAAATACTATAGCCATACCTGGTAATGGTCTTGTTGTAGTAGGGATTCTCTCCCAAGTATTTTTAAATCTTGAATTGAAGTCAGTCATTGCTTCTTGTGGTGCCCTTTTAATAGTAATCAATTGTTGCAACAAAGAAGATTTATCACCCTTTTCTTCAAACCTTTCAAAGAAAATATCTCCAAGTTGATCCCATGTAGATATTGTATTTGGAGTTAAGGATATGTACCATTCCATAGCCTTTCATTTAAAAGAAGCTGCTAACAATCCTATAGCCACATTTTTCTGTGTGACCACATGTATAGCACAGACATCAGACACATCCTGCAGATGTTCTTCATGTGTTTTAAAATCTTGCCCACTAAATTTGGGCAGAGCTTTCAAGGCATTTACTGTAATAGGGTCCCAAGTGGCTGGTGGTATTGGGAGAATCAAAGGACTGTCAGAGTTCCAACTTGTATAATTCCTTGGGGGTATAGGAGCTCCCATATTTACTCTTGGTATTGGTATAGACTGATTGACTCTTCATCTTGGACTAGTTATCAAAGGTGGAAAAAGAATACCTGGATTTACAATAGATTGAGATCTTGTTACTGGTCCACAACTCTAACTCCTTGTAGCTCTTTGGTTCATATGGTCTTGAAAGAAACTTCAAGGTATTGTCCCACTAGGCATGCCAAAAACTATTGATGATTAAAATTGCACTATTTCTAACACCAACGATGGGAAGTTTCAGGAATGTGGGACTTGCAACCTGAAACGACCTCCAAATTTTAAATAAGTTGGTTCTTCTTTATCTCAAAAGTATTTTGGGGAAAAAGGATAGGAATTAAATAGAAACACAAATGCAATGAAAGAAAATCTAACTATGGTGATGCACCTGAATTTAATTTGACCCTTAATTCTCAAAGCATAGTGAATCTATCTTTAGGATTTAATTACATTAAAGAGCAAGCAAGACATGATCAATGTAAAAGATGAAAATAGATAGAATCAAAGGCTCACAACTTAGATGATTTTGGTAATGACATAGAATTCAGTATTCTCATTAATTTTCCAGTTACATAAAAGGCACAGAAACATGCACAATTATACAAACTTTCTAATTCAAGAAAATAGAACAAAGGCAAATGATATTACTAGCCACAGCTAAAAGTCTAAAACTTCTGATAACAATTTATCACAAAAAATTCTCTCTATTTTCTAATCATGATTCTAGTGATCTTTACACCCCTATTTATAGCATCAAACCAGCTCTAGATTGCCTGCATATTCCCAATCCAACAGCCTAACTAAATTCTAACTGAACTAAAAGTGTCTAACACAGGATATTTCTTAGATCTGAAATGTTTTATCTCCCTGCAAGTTCATTGGCCAAAATAGATACGTAGGACACTTCCCACTGTGAAATAGGTGAAGACACTTGGTCGCTTCCCTTAATCTACTTTAATACCATCTTATTATTTAGGAGGCACCAGAAAATGACACTTGGCATGTTCTACATCACTTACTGAAGACACACAGCATGTTCCCCGTAACCTATACTCTTAACTATGTCTTTGTTCAGGAGTGTTCTATCTTTGACATCTGTCATAGTCTGTTTCTTCAAAAATTTAACAACTTATAGAAAATGGGACCCACAACACTTATCACCTGAGAAATTTCAAAAAGGAAATAGGGACAAGTGGTGCTTTTCGTGCATCTTTGACAAGAGACATGTGGTAGTCTCTACTAATTTTAGCTATCTTTTGAGAATCCTATGGAAGGTGACACTTGTTGGTCTCCACATCGCTCGATCTATACTATACAAACATTCAGGCCTCATTTCATATTTACATGGACGATGACACTTGGCAACTTCCACTTGCCTTAGAAACAAAACCTGGGACCCACCATAGTCTTTACTTATCGATGAAACAAAGTGAAGATATTTCAGATGTTGACACATGATAGCTTATGCTTTCTTCAGCTAGGGATACATGGCATCTTTCGTTGCTTTTATAAAAGCATATTGAAACCTTTCGTAGTTGCCACTTATCACCTTTCACTTGATCCTGAGTAAAGCTTATTGAAAATAAGCTTTCAAAATGTATAAGAAACATGGGATGCAGATGCCGACACTTGTTGCGCTCCCCTGAGTTACTATGGGACACATGGCACATTCCAAGCAACTTATAGAAATTATGAAATGTGCCTCAACCAATGACACTTGGTAGCTTTCACACGATTTTGACACTTAGACAAAATTTAGGTGAAAAGAAATTCAAGCCCATGCTCTGAGTCAAAAAACTCCACTGTCTCAAACCAAAGTGTGTAGGGACAAAATTTGGAGTGCATAACTAAAACTTATAAAATGAAAAATGTAGAGTTTTTTACTCTACAAAAAGAAGAGACCAAAGGGAATAAAGGAACTGGAATCAAATAACTAAAATAGACAAAAGGAAATATTGCCTTCCAAGATTGAATAAGAGTGTTGATGTTGATGATGGTTGATGAAGATGGAATCCTGCAATAATTTTGGCAAAGCTTCATTTCTTTGAATTATTTTTTGTCCAAGATGATGGTGACCTATAAAATGATGATTACCTCCAAGATTATAACCTTATTCACAAACCTACAAAAAATTATTGATAACCAAAGACTAATTTCCAACTTAACCTTTGGTGAAGGAGAGGGGGGTATTTATAAATTTTGACATTGGGAAATGTGCCAAAAGAGTAAAATAGTGAATTATGGCATCATTTTTCATGTGGGGGGATGAAAGGTCCAATATGAGGTTGTAGAAGATTCTATTTGGGTTGATAAGTCTTCCTCTTTACCCATAAGTCCAACTTTGAATGAGGAATTATGCACATGGGTTTGAATGAGGCTTAAAGACTTCTCCCCATCCTTTCTTGATTACACACAAGAACTTAAAGGGGTGGAAAACCAATGTAGCACCATTTTCCATGTGAGGGATGAAAATTCCAAGGTGAGGTTGGTGGGGATTCCCATTTGGGTTGGAGAGTCTCTAATTTAGGCCAAGAAGTCAAAAATGGGTGCCCTTTATCTTTCCCAAAGTCTTAAAGAGGTAGGTATCTCTTTTAAAGTCTAATTTCATGTGAGAAGACAAAATATATGTTGAATGATAACCCCTTAAGTGGAAATTCACCACATTTCAATGGGGAACTTTGTGATGATGAAATGAGGTCATTAGGCACTTTTGGAAAGGGTCCCAAGTGGGGTATGGTGTCCCACATTAAGCCATGTCACTTTCCATGTCACATGTCATGTCACTTTCCCATGTCACTTACCATGTCATTTACCATGTCACATGTCATGTCATCATGAATAGTGATACTGGGTCCCACAATGAATAGTGATAGTGAATAGTACTTTCAAATAGTGATTTTGAATAATATTGTGTGATTAGAAGAATAGTGATTTGGTTAGGTTAAGAGGGTTTTGTTAAGGCTTAAAAAGTTTAGGGGGTCTTTAGGGGGTCTCCAGGTACTTAGTCATTAAAAACTACAAGTGTGTAGTTTTCTAGTGTCTATAATATCCTTCTGATACATC
The DNA here is from genome assembly GCA_037957365.1 of Torreya grandis. Classification (NCBI taxonomy): domain Eukaryota; kingdom Viridiplantae; phylum Streptophyta; class Pinopsida; order Cupressales; family Taxaceae; genus Torreya; species Torreya grandis. Next base: position 1,897,500 of record JARHVA010000679.1, read on the forward strand.
GTAACAAATATTGAATCTACCATGATTAACTGTAAATAAGAATTTTAGGAATATAGATAACTTGTCATAACCTGTATAATTATTTGTTTTGATAAAAAGTCAATTACTTGAAATTTTATGCTTTTAGCATAAAATCATTGATTTTAAATTTTTGATAGTAGTGATTTTTCCTTAATATTCATTGTATTGCACTAATAATCATGGTTTTACAGGTTCCTAATATGATTAACTATTTATTTTAAGGTTGTAACTCGCAATCAATGCTTTTTGTCATAGTCATGATCTTGTGTTCTTTGGTTGTGATTTTGTGATACACCAACTATGCATTTATAGTTTTACAAGTAATTGGTTGTTTTGAAATAAATCAGTCAAACTACTAATCCTTGTCTTATAGGTTACCTCTTTTTGAGTGCCAAAATTCAAACTACTAATCTTTACTTACAATCCACCAGTCAAAGATTCCTTTTGGCATTTTGGAAAAATCATTTTGCATCATTTTGTTAATCATTTTGTCTTGTATATTATTGCCTCTTGTAAATATACCACACTTAATCATTTAATTAATCTTTTTGACTTGCCTATTTGTCCCCCGAGGGCTATGGTGGTGTATGCTCTCCTCCTTGCATCCTTATGATGATTCTTGGAGGATCAAAAACCACTAATAAAACATCCCCATTTTTTTCCTTTCTAGGGGTCGATGACATGGATTTCATCACCACACACTAGACCAAACTCTATATTTTGGCAAAGTATAAATATAATGAGAGCTGACGTTAGGCACTAAAGTAGAATTCTCAATAAAAGATTTCATAGAGTGAGGGGCATTTAAGATCTAATACACAAAGTGGTTAGATAGAATCCTACATAAACTTGGGCCCCATTGTACCTTTACATATATTGGGGATGACCCTAGAGAGCCTATATAGCATAGAATAAGACCTTTCAACTATAACAAGTGATATGTTATCAGAGTCAATATTAGCTCCCAAGTGATCATCATATGGAGACAGGGTTGAGAGGGTTCGAGATATTATGCAATGTATATAAGCCTACAACCTCACCTATGAAGCTGTTAGATGGTGCAGTTATTGAGTTACACACTCACCAATTTATTGATCATAGGTTTTTGGTCTACCTAATTTGGGTGTGTGTCATGCTAAACTAGTGTTATTTGTGAGCCAAGTTATCCTTTTACCCAAACACATCTATCTAGGTCCTTTATACACATCATATTGTATATCCCTTCCTCACTATCATTTTGTACATCTCATCATCCCCATGTACATATTATGTTTGTATATCATTTTCATTATCTAATCTCATCTCCCACCTTGTCTTCATCCCATCCTAATCTAGTCATATCCACTCATCATTAGTCATACCCCCACCAATCACATATCCTAATCACAACCTATCATTCAAATCTCATTCTTAGTCCACTCTATTCATGATCAATCATTTGTCTTGACACCTCATCCCCCATTTAGTCTAACCTCATCCTATCTTATCCTAGTTAGCTCTTTAGGTCACATACATGTCCAAACCATCCCCATATAATTTATATTACCCATTATCATTTCATCATCATCTATATATACTTATCCTTATTCTAATCCCATTATCCTCTCATCTTCATCACATAATCCTATCCCCTCCCATCTTGAGCAAATCAACTTAAGTCTTGAGCTAGTCCTAAGTCCATTATCACTCATCATTTAGTCAGATGTCATACCTAGTTGGTATCCTTATAACATCTTATCACTTTGTCATTTTTAATCTAGAAATCCAATCATCATCAATACAGTCTCTATAATCCATTCATCTTGCCTATTCATAAGTATCACCCATCCAATCATCATCTTGCTAGTTTGAATCTAGACACCCATCAAATCCCCAATCCTTTTACTAACTTAAAAACTAGGCATTATTGATAGATCACTAGTACTTATTGAACTATCAGTCTAAAATTTGATCCTAATCCTACATCATCTCAATCATATTTCATCCATCTCATACTAACTCAATCATTCATACCTATTATGCTCAATAAACCATCTTTAATCCTTAGTCTACCTCCACATCAGCCCCCCTTTAACATTTATCTTCTATCATCCATCCCCATGAGTTTGGACCTAGTTCTTGTAGACTAATTCATCTTGGATAATAAGGATGAAGTCCTTTTATGAGCTCTAGAAATGGGTTTTTACCTACCTTCTGACCTTGTTCCCATTTATCCCAAGCCAGCATCTTGCACCCCTTATCTCATCAAGATTGATCTTTGCATTCAATCATGCGATCACCCTAATCAATCGATACATCGCTACTAATAAATACAAGTTCCTCTTACAGCTATTGGAGATGGGTGCCCACTTTCTCAGTGATTTTGAGCCCACAAGCCTAAGGTCATCTCCAAATCAAATCCCTCATCAATCCTCATCCCCATCCCATTCCCTTCCACCATCCACTAGTCCTCAAATTTCCTTGTTCAATAAGTATCTTGATGAAAACCTACAAGTAGTCTTCTTTTGAATCCTTGGGATGGGTTTCTAATTTACCAAAGACTTAGACCCCATTCAACTCACCTTACCACTACTTCATACCTAGCCATAGTAAAATCCTCCATCTACCAGTCATAGTCCATCACAAACCCCTTCCTCTACTAGCGAAGGGAATCCTATCTTCACCACCTCATCCACCCAGTCACATCAATAAAAATCTGATCTAACATCCAATGCTTCCACATCTAAGTCACAAAGTGAAGTGGGTCCTTACACTCCCTTTCATATGTCTTTAGAAGTTTTTTTCTAACAACTAGTCGCTACTAACATGATGGGCTATCCACCTATACAAGATCTTGATCCCACCAAGCCTAAGTCATTTGAGTATAAAGCTAATTAATATTATTCATATCATTGAACCTAGGGGCATACCATTAATCAATGTCATGAGTTTCAAGACTATGTCCAAGACCTCATCACCTATGGTGACACAAAAATCAAGGATAAACTGGATGCATCTATATTCCTAGGTGAACAAAAATAGGGATGCCAAGATTCCATTCTTGATCATGATCAAGACCTCCCTTTTCCAAGCCAAGGTCAAAGCACCACATCCATCTTCCATGGTCCCCCCATCTTTGACAAATCCTCCATTAAAGACAAGTCTATTCCCCATGAACCTAGTCCTTATAATTCCTTCTATGGGCCTATCTTTGTCAAATCCATTATCCCTCTACCATCTTCTTCTCACCCATAATATCTAAAACCCCATGTTGAGAGGTCAATTGTGGATAATGATTCTTCTACTAGCATCATTACATCATATACATCAGAGTTAGCATCAGAGCCAATACAAGTTTTATTTGCATCAAGATCATGTTCAACTCCAGTATCTGCCTTAGATTCTTATCAAAAAAATCATCCCTCATATACATTGTATCAAATGATGATAATTCACTCTTTTAAAGATACCCACAACTTGGATGACAATCAGTCCCCAGGCATATTTTGTGATCCCAATCAAGATGATGAAATCATAACGAAGTTTTTACAAGCTCTATCTATTGAAAATTTTCAAAGTGGATTTGATCTTATCTCAAATGTGTGTCCTTCATAAAGTGTTAGTAATTTTTTTAAGATTCTTGAGGACACTTTCTATGACATTACAGCTAGGGTTCCTAGTAACCTTTATGAGGATTATGCTACCCATTATCCCCTTAATCCCTCACACAACATTAATCATCCACCTCACCTCCATAATCCCTATATCACACTCCATGAAGGGAATACATAGTAACATACATCGTTGGATTCCCCTCTGCATTCAACATTGTGTACCATAAATACAAAGGTCCAAGACCATATTCTAAGTCATAAAACATGATCACATCATCTTTGATCCCATAATTCAAAGTTGATAAAAGTCAAAAAATCAGCATAATCATTTTTTTTAGTAATTCCAAAAATATAACACTAGGGAAAAGTCAAAGTCAAAATAATCATCATCTACATCAAAAATCAACCACCTCTAGTGAAGCCCAAAATTTGGAACCTAGGGGAAGTTAAAGCCAAACCCACTCAACAAATCAAAAAAATGTCAAAAGTAATAACCATATGACCAATTATCCTCTTAATATTTGGATCAAAGAAGTAGAAAATCAATAGGTCTTGGATCCTTTAATCTCATGTCACCAATCTACAAAATCACGTCCACTATATCCAATGGTGTATGTAACTATCAAACCCCATTTCAAATCCCCATCCTATCATACCATCCATCATAATCATATACCTCATTCCCATCCTATATCCCATCATCACAAACATGACATGCTCCCATCCATACCATATCTCCAATTGCTGGGCAACATTATCCCTTTTAAGGGTTAGAAAAACATCTAGAGGACATTAAATAAAGAGTCAATAAAGGCCACCAAGACATTAATATATCCATTCATAGTGATATGATCTTATCATCATATATCTCCAAAATAAGTGTTGGTTGAAGATCTAGATAGTATCAGTAATCTGGCATCTCACCCTTCTCTAATAAATCAAGATGCCATCCAAAAAAAAATCATTCGTCCAATGGTGAAAACAAGTCTTTTGGCACCTTAGGAAAGTACCATGATGAAAATTGATTTATATTGTCATGGTATAATAATCAATTATACACATTATATTTCAACACTTGGGGCCCAAATCCATCCTTTTCAACCATCAAAACTATCCCTTGTCAATCTCATCTGTATCATGTCCCCACCCAGTGTCTGCTATCAAATCACACATCTTATGTCTTATTACTTCCTATATTTACCTTAGTAAAGAGGTGAAATATATCCTATAATGAAAACTCAAGAAATAAAATATCTGGTTACTTCACAATGTGGTCATAAGAAATCCCTAGTCCATTCTTCCTTGGTCCTCATCCCCTTTTTAGCATCACTTCTTATCATCTTGTCCATAATTTCATCCATCCATCCTCATCCTGGTTTCTAGGCTTGTTATTCCCTTTGCTAGTAACCCTATTTATATAGTGTATATACATATTCTAAAAAGCCCTAAAAATTAAAATATGTCAAAAACCCTAAAAATCATAAAATTTGAATAAGCTAAAGTTTATCTAGGGTGTCTTGTCTTATGCCTTTTCCTCTAGTCACATCCATCTCCATGCCTTTCATCTTTCACAATCATAGGCAAATCTAGTCTATATCGAGCTAACATTGACCTAGTCTCACTTTCACCTAATCAATCTTATGTCTCTCATTTAACCCTCCAAATCCTTATCCCAATCCAAATCCAGGTCACCAAATCCATATCCACATCCATATCCTTACCTATGTCCTAATCTTAATCATTGGTCTATACCACATACAATTCCACAATCATATCATGATCATCCTATTACAACTCATCCCCCAATCACTCATCCCATCATTTGATAAGACATTGTGACATTATATGTAGATAATTATGTGTGTTACTTTTTTTTGTTTGACTTATTTATATGTCCTTTATCATGTATATATCTTGTTTATCTTATGTGTGCATCATGTCTATTTTGTCTATTGGGTAATGAATGAGGATGTTATGAGGTCACCAATGGTACAATAGTGCTTTTAGGTGCCCTCAATGATGTAGAGTTCACTATTTGCCCATGTACTTTGGCATAATGTCCTCTTGGTCATGCTTATATCATGGGGCATACTGTAAAGTGCCATATTTATTGGATTTCCTAGACTATGATGAGCTTTATGATAGTTGTGATGGCTTGATCAACTACACCCTCATCATCTATCTAATTGTCTAACCATCCTCATTCCCATCACTAATATAATACTCTTGATTCATCTAACTAACATCTAATATATTATCCTGCAATCACTAATCTTCATCATCATCATCATCATCATCATCATCATCATCATCATCATCATCATCATATTTTTCTTAATCATTATCATTTATCCTCTAATCAAAACTACATCGACCTAAGGTGTTTTTAGATTATGTAGATAACACTTGGTCACTTTTTAGTGCCCAAAGATAGGTCAACCACTCTCACTTCTTTCCTTATCATCCATCATTGCATTTATCTTCCATCATCATTTTATCTTATATCAATCAAATCCTTGAGCTATAATACCAAACATTGATCAATTAATCCATCGATCAATCCCCATCCTCACAATCATCTCCTTAACCTTTTCATCAATCACCCATACCTATCGATTAGGCCAGACAAGTCCCAAATTCCATATTTTATTCATTCCCTTACATGTGTCCTTACCTAGGGAATCATCACTCTTAATCACATTATGGCTCATTGATTTGAATTACAGTCTAATTCTTATCCTTTATCTTTTGGTCACTCGATCCTATCATTTCTTTTATTTCATTTCCTTCAACATATCATTAAACTTTAGCTTTGAGTTACACCCACCATTAATCTTATCCAATCATCATCTTATACTAGCCTATAACTCTCCCTTGCATGCATCTTTTCCTAGGATACATCAAAATCTTGTTGCCTTTCAATCCTATTATCATCATGTTATGGTCAATTCTCCCTTGGGACGTGTCGACAATCGTGACAAAGTCATCTCTACTCCCTATGCATGTGTCTTTACTAGGAACATCATCAATTTGTAGCTCACTACTTAAGTCAATTTTTATCTTCCTCATCTTCTATCTCACATTTGTCATCCCATCCCCTTGTCTATTCATCACATCCTACCCTTCATTTATTCCTTCAATTGGTTATTCATCTTATTTTTTTCCGCATATCCCCTCAAGGGGGAATTATATCCACTAACATCATCTACTAACATTCATCCACGATGACATATATTTTTTTTAAAGACCATTACTCCTACTTCTTTCCACTCATAATGCGCTTTCAAAGGAAAAAAACTGTATGCACCTAAATTTGCTAACTTCTTTCATCATCACTAATATTATTATTATTCAACACTAATTTCATTTATTCTATCTAATCTAATGTATCCCCTTTAATCTCGCTAATTTATCCCCTTCTTAGTCATTTATCTAATATCTCCTTCATCATTTCTTCATTTATTAGCTTTATTCTTGTCCCCACTAATCATTAATTCTCTTAAATCCCCATTATCCTATCCTAATCTATCTTATTAATTATTTGAGAATTTTAAATTCTCATGGCCCACCTACCTACCTACACTAGCTTATTCCTAGGCTCTCTTACATCTCTAGTCCCTAATCACCCACCTAATTCCTATATAATCTTTTACCTAATCCCGATTAATCCCTAAGAGGATTCTATAATTTTTCAATTCTAGAATCCTCTCTATTCTCATCCTTCCCCTCTAGAAGCCTTTAAATCTAAAGGCTTCCAAGGAAATTTTAATTCCTTTTAATTCTCCTTCCTTCCTCTATTTAAATCTACCTATCCCTCCATGGAAACTGACTTGAATTCTCATGTCATATCAATGCTAAAGGAGCAGTCAATAGAAGAATCCATAACATCTCCATGCCAATCTAATCCATCATCAAAATCCATGATCAAATAATCATAATGCCAAAATTTTGAGTCTAAGTTAAACTCAATCTCAATCCTCTTATTTTGGTCTATTTAATCTTGGTTTAAAACAATTAGCTTTAGGATTAGAGTGCTAGTTTAAATTGTGCATTCATCTAGTTGCATTTTGATTCTAATGGCTCTAGATCTTACCTAGGTAGTTTGATATTTTGAGTAGATTTAGATTAATTGCATGATCTCAAATTCATATTGCTCAAATTTCCTACTACAACTATATTTTATTAATAGTTGTACATAAGTACCTCATCAAGCCTTATTTTTGGACTTATTTTATGATGATTAAAGAATACCTCATTAAATTGCAGTTAAGGGGAGGATATTGGTGCAAATATTTAGTGTGCACCTTTATTTAAATTGACTTAAGTAGTTGTATTTTATTCTAAGCTAGTTAGTGTGTATATATGTACAAGTATGTAATTAATGCTTACCTACCCCACATGTGTCACCATCATTAGATATCAAATTTTGTGTGGTCATTAAGAAAATAGATGCAAGTCCTTGACTTTTCTCTAAATAGTCTTTTCTTCCTTTATATTTTACATTGTTGAATGATCGTTCTACACATCAGTAATACATACACACAAATATTGAATATTTGAACAATATTATTAGTTCTCATTTTGGTTCTCCTCTTTTCACCTTTGTCATGCATGAGTTATGCTTTGTTTCTTCTTCAATCTTGTTTAGACCAAATCTTAATACGGTTTTCTTTGGTGGAATCAAACCATAGATATATGCACAATACCTATCGCCATTCATACTATGAGCATATAAGTTTACATAATATAAGGTTGTTGACTTTTATTTCTTGAGAATTTAAAATTTATGTCAATATGTTATGCATTTCAAGAAGAAAGTTGATAAAAAAATGCAATCAATTAAAAAATAAATACAAAAATATCATGAATTATATAAAAAGCTTTGATGATGTTTGTAGTCCTTATCTATTGATATTTTATGCATAGTAAAGTACCTACTAAAAATATGTTTTCTTCAATTGAACCCTCTACTTCTTCATTCCAATGAGTTTATCATGTTATAAATTTGGTAACAAAAAGAATTACATATGTTTATCTAATTTTTTTCCATAAATAAAAGTTCAGCATTTCTCCTATCACAAAATAATTGAATGTATGTAGAAGACAACCCGTAACATAATTTATATGGAAAGGAATGTCATGTGATTGAAACCATGTTATTGTGACATTCCAAGAATATTAAAAAATCTTACATTTAAGATGTAAATAAAAATCAAACAATAAACCAAGTTAGAAAACGAAGTTTTAAAAGAGAGAGAACAGAAAAAAAGAAGAGAAGAAAAAATAAAAAGTGAAGCGAATGCATTTTCCCGACAACAAAACTCCTTCCCACTAACAATATTCTTCGTTCGTGAGTTTGATCAAGAGGGTTGCACCTCTCTTTCACTCGAAATCCCACATGTCACTTTCTAAATTTCACTCCTTTTTCGCTTTAGAAGAGATGCATCTGCACGCAACCTCGTTTATCGACATAGCATCTAATCATACAGCATCCAATGATCGACAGAACCGTCAAATAAAAGCTTGCTGTGACGTATCCGTTACCCTCTGTCAAAATACCGTCGCTTTCCACACGGAGAACGAAATTAAAAAAGAAATTCTACAGAGCAATCCTCCGCAAGTTACACCCTAATTTTACTACTATTGAAACGCATTAATATAATTATTATAATAATCTAAGGTTCCGTATTCCAAGCCCAAGAAAATTGTAACCTAATTTTATTATTACTTGCAGTAATTATTTAAATCGAAGACCTTTGACGGCCCTCACGGAGTTGCGCGCATCATGCGACGGATGGAGATGACACAATTTGTTTTGATCATCGTATTTATCTCGTAAGGCAATGAAATTTACGAAACTTCCTCGCAGGATATTAATAAATCAGATATTCTAAACCGAACGAAGATCAATTTGAAACTGAACGTGTGATTCGGAGAGGAAAACAAATTTATAAGTATGAAAAGGAAAAAAACGGAATATGATATTAGAATAGTATGCACAATATCAGAAGTGGAGTTAGCACACACTTTATGGTATTTCTGTCTCTCCATTAATGAGTCGATCCATCTCCAAGTGACCGTCTTTCGCAATGGAATTTGAAATATGAGAAATTTAAAAGTTTAATATCATCAACCTGGGCCATATCATAAAATTAATGATATCTTACATAAAATATATTTACCAACTTTTTTATATAAAATATATTATTCAAAAAATATATATTCTTTTGTTTAATATATAATTTTAAAATAAAAATAAAAAATAAAAATGATTTTGTTTAGAAATGTATATTTCATTACAAAATTGAATGTGAATACATTTTCGAAAATAATAATAATTCTATAATTTCATGTAATGTTTTCAGATATACAATCAAAATAACATCAACAACAACAATAATAAATAATTAAATATATCATTCTCTCATTTAATCACCTTTTACTACATTTTTACAAGTTCCTTAACAAAAAGATTGTTGTTTGACATTAAAAACAGACACAAACAAACATCATTCATATTTTAATTTCAAAAACAAAAAATTAAATTAAAAACACCCCTATTTTAACACAATAAATGATGATCAAACAGTAAAATCTATTAACTTAAGATTTTTATTTTTATTTAAATCATTTAAAATAAAAAATAAAAACTTTAAATATATATAACATAAATATCTACACTTATAATAAGTATATATCCATTAGTATAACTTTAAATTAATATTTTTTTCTTATTGATTTTAACAATTTTATAATTAAATATTTTATGAGATTATAAAGGTTCAATATATTCAATTTACAATTATATATTTTATTTTTTATTTTTTATTCAATATTAATATATAAAATTATTTTTAAATGTAAAAAAAAATTATAAAACACATTATTATATATAAATAAATATAAATAATTTAAATTGAGATATTAAACTCTTAATATTTATATTTAAAATAAAAATATATATTATAGTAAATTTAAAACAATACATATTTCAAATAATATTATTTAATACAAAATTCATGACTAACATATAATAAGTTTACAATATAATCTACGCTTCTAAATTAAAAATGTATTCATTAAAAAAAAATTATAAAATAAGATATTTTTATATAATTTGAATAGTAAAGTACAGAAATGAAGTACCATAATCTAATTCTAAACTATATTTTAATGTAGGAATATTATGATTTTTTTATTATTAAATATAAAAATTATTATGACACATTTAAAAATAATATTTTAATTTTATTAATATATAATTTTTTAATAAATTAATATAATATAAAATAAACTATTTATATATTTTCACATATTTTTAAAAGATAAACAATTTTTTTATATATATATGTTAATGTATACATATTATTATATCATATCATTATTTTTATATTATATATTTAAAAAATATATATTTATAATTAATTGCATTTTATCACATAAGAACAATATATTCTATTTAAATTTACATTCATATTATATAATCATATCAATAACCTTTTTTGAAATGTAGAGATTTTAATAAAGTTACACATTCATATATATATATATATATATATATATATATATATATATATATATATATATATATATATATATATATATATATAATTTTATAATTTAAATATTCAAAAATTAAAATTAAAAAATCTAAAAATATATATTATATATTTATTACAATTTAATTTAATAGTTTCAATTTTTATTATCATAATAAATTTATATTATTAAGAATACTATTTAAATAATAAACATACAATTTGTTTTGAAAAATAGAGTTATATTATTTATTATAAAATATTAAAAATAACAGAAACATGGAATTTGCCTCAAATCTTAACATATTAAGTTAAAAGGCTCATGAAATCTATACCAAATAAAAGAAACTATCAACGTGACTTATCACAAGATCTTTATGAAATTATAATATTTTTACAACTTTTCTTTGTACTATTATTCATCTAATATTTTTATTATTTTTATATTTTTTATAATTTTTTAATTAAAGAAAATATCTTTTTTTATAGAAACTATGAATTGAAAACAAAGTTAAATTCTAAAAAGGACTTAAAACGTAGAATATAAAGAACACAAAGATAAGCTAATGAAGGTACACAATATAGATACAATAAAATTAATAACCTAAACTATTAAAATATAGAGAAATAACAATGAATAAATAGCCAAACAATAGCTAGAACAGAGATAATTAAACATCTATAAATTATCTACCAAAATAATAAGAAAGAATAAATATGAAATAGAGGATAAGATTTTGAAAATTTATAAATTAATAATGGAATTATAAATTTCCAACCAAAAAAATTATAAAATTATAATAAATCTTTCAATATTTATTAATTACAATAAAAATTTTAATTATTTAAATACACATTGAATTATTTAATTTTTTATAAAAATTTAAATATAAACTGTTAACTTAAATAAATTATCATTTTAAAATTAAGTTATTATTTCTTCAAATGTGAATAGATCTTAATATATAAATGTTTTACAATTATACCCTTGATCCTACTTATTAATAGAAAAGTGTTCAATAATTAATGGTTATTAATTATTTGAACTTTTTATTTTATTGAGTTTATCTTCAACTATTGACAATGTACTATTTAGTTTTTTGAATTATTCATCCTTCATAATATATAAGAAGATGTATCAATAATTTTTTTTAAATACCATGAATACATTTATGTTATGTGCATGTAGTTAATTTAATAAAATTATTTTAAAACATAAATTGGAAACAATAATATTATTTGATGGAATCACTACATATATATGCACTTTTTTTTTACCCTTTTTACATATGATTATGCAAATTTATATAATGTAGAATAGTTAATTTTTGTTTTGAGAATTTGAAATTCATGTCATTATGTTAAGGATTTGAAGAAGAAATTTTCACCAAAAATTAAATTAATTAGTATATAATTATAATTAAAAAATAAAATACAAAGATATCATAAATTATATATAAGGTTTTGATGATGGTTGCAAAGTTAATATCTTAAAAAAATTAAGTTTGTTTTGTGGAAAATATTTTGTGAGATATGTCATATTTGGGTAAGATCCAAAGAGATAGGGGTATCTCTTCTGCTAAAATCATCTAAGACTTACACTTGGACTTCTCCCTTTGATATGCTCAATGAACACAATTAACTAAAAAATAAATAGTAAAATAAGTCTATTAAAAATATATTTCTTTCAACTAAACCTTATACTTTCCCATTCTTAAAAGTCTATTATTTTATAAAATTGTTGATGAAAACAATTATATTTATTTATTTGAATTTTTTTTGATGAAAAACTCAGACATTTCTCTAATGATAAAACAATTAAATTTGGTGAAAAGAACAACTAAAAATGAAATTTATGTGAAAAGACACCCTTACTCACTACATAGAATTGGAAGCTAAGATATCATATAATTTCAAAAAATTAAAAAAAATAACTTAAAAGATTTTAAACGTGCATTAGTTTCATGTCCACCATTGTTATCATTATGAGTGTACGAAGAACAGAAATTATATATTAAAGATGCACACAAAAATATTTTGGAATATAGAATATAATTCAGAAATATGTAGAATGAAAGTTGATTTATTTGTCAAATTGATTTGCTCACACAAAATCTAGCAAACATTGATTTTCATTGAATACGTTAAAGATGAGGAAAAAGTGAAGGCAATGCAATGTGCCGGACAACAAAACACCACCTTAATAACCCTAATCTTCTTGCAACTACTGGCACTGGTAGTGGTCACGGGTTAAATCAAGAGAGGCGTCTCCCTCTCACTCAAAATCCCACATGTCATTTTCTAACTTTACCTCCATTTTCGCTTTAGAAGAGATGCATCTGCACGCAACCCCGTTGATTGACATAGCATCTACTCATACATCATCCGATAGCCGATAGAACAGGCAAGTAAAACCTCACCGTGAGTTATCCGTGACCCTCTGTCAAAATAATGTCGTTTCCAAACACAGAATGAAATAAACGAAATTAAGAAAGAAATTCCTTGAGCTTTTAGAGTAATCCTCCACAATATACAGCACGGATTTATTATCGCTTACATCGGAGCCTTTGACAGCCGACACGTAGGCGCGCGCATCATGGGACGGAGAGAGCGCTCTCAACCAGGCAGCCCACCACTTACATATTATTATACTAGCAGTTGTCTCAATTGTGCAAAGAACATTTTGGGGATGTAACTTTTTATTTTTTTTAATTTAATATTTTGATTTTTTTTGGGTTATTTAATTTGTTATGTGGATTTTGATCGTTTAATTATTGGTCTATTCTTTTTTTTTTATGGTGTATTGGGTCAATTTATCTTTTATTTCTTGTTTGAATCGTGCTGACTGAGGTATGACACTTGGTAGTTTTTCATTCAATTGTTTGTTTTAGGTCTTCATGTGCATTGCTTTTGTCTCTGGGTGTCAATATATTAACACCATTGATGAACAAAAGCAACAAGATAAATTATGGAACATCAATATCTTATTCCCACATTAATGGCATTGCATCGTGATTTGAGACACACATTAGACTGAGTTTTGTTACAATCAAAGCAATGCTCATGACATCTTTGTCGACCCTCAACAATAGAAAACGACAAATCAAAGATGTCACCACCCTACAAACTTTGGATCCATTTGCAATGAGTGATGCAACTTATGTAATCCAACCACCACTGTAAATTCGAATTTGGTGTACAATATGGGTCCACTAGCATGTGGTATTAGTCCCACCAGCAAGGGCCTCTACAAAGAAGGATCGCTCGATCTATAGCTAAGGCTCAAATCACAAAGAAAATTTCTCGAGTGCAAGGTTGAATAACAATGTCACCAAAGAGTAAATGTTTTTGTTGTGGGAGTGATGGTGGAACTATTTGGTTTGAAAATCACTACTTTACCATTGATGAATTACATAGATGTATTTCAAGATAAAATAAGGCACCGAATAAATATGACAGCTTTTCAACAGATGCACACAACAAAGACAATGCATGGTAGTGGATGTTTTAGGGGGTGGCATCACACACATTCAATTGAGTTCTTAACAATTTACAATTATTTTACAAAACAAAAGGTATGGAACCTCTGCTCGAGTTTCTAAAACCCTGGCCAAAAAGAGCCAAGGTTTAAAGTTGCATACTTTTACTCAGCAAAAATCAAACTTGCGACTGATGAAGACACCTAGGAAAAGGAAGACCCAAACCATACATGTCAGGGGACTACAATTTCTTGAACTTCTTATGGGAGGAAGAGGAGGAAGAATACTTAGTGATGACGTTAGCATTATGTTGTTGTGACTTGAGAATCATGTCCATCTCCATCGTCAACTGTTCATTGTACTGATGCATCTCCATCTTCATTAGCTCTATTCTCATGAAACCCTTGCCTAGGGATCAAACCACCGATCCTAGTTTTGATAGTGATTGTTGATTATTAAGATATTATTTATTTATTTTTAAAAAAAAAAAATCTTTTATTTATTTAGACATAATACATCATATCCATTTGCTAAAGGTATTTCTCCTAGATCAACAAAATCTCATTGTTGATTCAATACGCACATTGGATGTGGAGTCCTTCCATAATCAGATAGAAAATAGTCAATAAAATATGCTACCACCTTACAAGATACAAACCCATTTATAATGGATGTAGATTATGCAAATCCAACAATTGCCTTGAAGATAGGCCATATGTATGATGTGGACCTCTAGTGTATGACATACTCTAAAATACCTGTTGCTGTAAGATATTTATTATTCTATTCTATTTATTAAATGAATTATCCTTACACATTTAGCTTCAGCTTACTTAGGTGTTATAAAGAGGTTAAGTGGGTGATAGGGTGAGTTCCACCTAGAGTTTGACATGGAGTTCAACTAAGTGCCACTGTGAGTTCTCCTATGAGTTCCACAGTGAGTTACACTTAGTCCCACCATGAGTCCTCTGTAAATTAACTCACCATACTCTTTCTGTATATTCCTATTCACCAAACCACTATAATATAGTAGACAATTGGTAAGTAATACAGTTTAATACATCAGACAATTATTGCACATCTTTTTGCATATTTCTAAATACAAGCAGGGTCATTGTTACAGAATTCTTGTGTGCTCACTCTACCATAAGATTACTTATTGGCCAACTTTGACATGGTATCAGAGCTCTAGGTTCTGGGAATGAGTATCAATTTGTCTCTTTAATTTCTATTTTGTACTCTTTTAAATTAATTAAGAGGAATTTGCATATTGTTCGTATTGACATTTGTATGCCTTTGCATTGGTCATTTGCATGGTTTGTTGCAGATCTGGTTGACGGGTTTAGAGGAAGGCCTGGTTGTTTGCTTCAATGGTCTATTTTTTATAACAATTCTATTATTTTGAACATGTTAAGCTTGCACATGACCTGTTTTCTCTCTTCTACAACTTGCATTGCAGGAGTTCTCCCTTGTAATGGAAGATCACTTTGTCTTAGAGGTTTGTGGTGGTGTTCTCGAGACAATACAGAATAAGAGATCTATTTGCAAATAAGCTTGTATTGGTTTGGGAAAATCTCCTTTGCAGATTGTTCACTCAGCAAAACACAAAAGGCCACACTTGTGCATGCAAGATACACGACCTGGTTGGTGGTATTATCGACCTTGGTGTTGGTCTCATGATCGAAGAAGATTCAAAGCCCTATTTTTTTGGCCTTCCACGACGACTCTCAGTGTGCTCCTTGACTCTCAACCTCAAGACGACCACTGTTTGGAGCTACTCAAATCTGTCTCGGTCATGGGTCTCCTAACTGCCCACCAACAGGCCATTTTCCCTCACGTCAACCCCTCTTCATCGCCGAGCATATACCAGTCTTTTACATACAGTTTATGAGGGTTTGAAATCCATTCAATGGCTTTCCACGGCCATATCTAAGGTGCTCGACCCTGTTGATCGTCGCCCAACCTTCAAGTCTGCTCGTTGTCAACCATTTGGGTCAAGACTGGTTCTACAGGATTGCACATAGTTCTACGACCTATACAGGATACTCAGGTCCAAATCGAGTGGTATACGCAGCAAATTCAAGGAGTATACACAACTCTAGCGTCCTCCTATGGTTAATTCCTCATCTGGTTCGCCATTTTCACACACAAACCTGCGCAAGCCATCCAATCACTATTCAAATGGGGAGATACACCAGCAACGTGGGCGTCGAGATATTTGAAGCCTTGCGTGGATATAGAGACCAGCATTTGGATGATCGTAGATTTGGTTTGATCAAACCCTGTTGGAGTTTCCTCTAAAGGCGACAACTTTCTTCTCCTTGCATGCTGCCTCTCCTCTCTCACATCGCGGCACCTTGGTCTCTTTTATTTGCCAAGTCAAAAAGATGAAAACTAGTTCTGTCCTAAAATCTTTTTGAAACAAGCTATTTTTTAAATTATTATTTTTAAATAGCTATTTTATTTTGCCTTAAATGGCTTGCTTTCCCTTGAGAGCATATAAGGGCAAGTACAGGGATTATTTTTTTGACATTAGTTGATTTGAGGAGGTCCGCGATTTTTTTCTGGTTCAAACAAGTGGATGGAAGGCTACCTTACCCTTTGTTTGGTTGAGCCTTTTAAAAATTTAAGTGCATGTTCATTAAATACGTCATTAATTATGGAAAATGTTATTAGCCATAACTTTTGCTTAGTAATTCAGATTTGAGTGTCACTTTTTGCAATAGTGATTTATTTTTCATTCTCATTCCATCGGTTCTATTTTTATTGTAAATCACTAAATTTATAAAGTGCCATATTCAAGGGGGGTTCCTGTGTAATGGGCCCTACTACTTTTTGCATTATATTTTGTGCACCAACTACTCACATGTGGATGCATTTTTTATTCTTTTTGACATACCTATTCTGAGCATGCACTATTTGTATTAATTATTGTACTTGTTTCTCACTTGGACGTATTCTCATTTGTGTTTGATGTCTCATTCATGAACATGTAACACTTTAGCATCATTGAAAAGTATATTGTGCAGTCTTGCACTTTTTTGGTGTCTTATCTTAGTCATGATGACTTCATTTGAGAGACTCCAGAGGAGGAAGGTTGATTCTACATCAGTAGTCCTTCCTGGGAAGACTAATTATGATTCATAGTGTGTGTACATGGAATATTCACTCACGAATCAGGTTTTTATTTCATTCCTATATAGACATATTCCTATTCCTATTGACCCAGGTCAATATGATGATTGGGTCAACTCTTGTGATTGTGTCTATGGTCACTTATTGATACAATGTGAAGTACATAGAGTGTCCCTTCACTATTTGGAGCACTCTTCAGAGTCTTTTTGGGGATCCTACTATGACCTACATCACACCTCCTCCTCATCTTCCTATTGTTTCTTCTAAGACTATTATAATCTCTCCTTTTACTTCTATTTCTTATGATGACACATCCATGATGGATAGTGTTCTTCCTTTTGTCTAGCCCCCACTATAGGATGAGATTATGCTAGACCTTCGGTGTCTTATTGTAGATTCTACATCCATTTTTTGTGCAGATTATTGATCTTCTAGATCCTTCATAGACTCAAATTTTAGAGAACTTTATGAATTATAGTAAAATTATACACATTGAGAGAATTTATGAATCATATGTTGCTATGGACATTCATCTTGTAGATCTCAGTGCTTCATTTGTAAACCAATCTTCAGTTTTGACAGTTGTTGAGCCTTACTCTCCTCTTCCCATGAACATTCCTTTAAAGAATGTTCCATGCCACACTTCTTCTATGGATGTAATGAGGGTAATTATAAACCCTCATGTTTTCTCCTTCATTATATGTTTCCTTATTGCCATCTTCTATAGTTAGACTTGTGATTTCTGACCAGGATTTGACACATTTGAGCATTAGCAAAGAGAGTTTGGAGCATTTTCCAAATATCTACATCATGATTCCTATCTGCATTCCACTTGAGTGGGAATTCGATAGTTTAATAGCTTGGGTTTTCTTTCTTCTAAAAGGAAGAGAACATTTATTGTACATGGACCTACTAAAATATTTTCCATGCGACATTCTATGCTTACCTTCTCTCTCTTCTTTGTGGATGCACACATCCTTCATATTTTTTAAAAATACTATGATCATTTCTATGTACTTGGATACCTTATCAGGGCTTGTTATCAGGTCTCAATTCTCCATCCACCTAAGCTATGCATAGGGGAGGTGTTGGTGTGGGCCTTTCAACCAACATCAAGGTGTCAAGATACATTGAGTGGTTCACAAGGATTGAGGAGACATGTCCACATTGTTCAAATGGGTCAAAATATCCCAAGAAGAAGTGGAACCTAGAAACATAGTCAGAGGGGTCAAACAAGATTGTGCATGTAGTGAAGGCATTTTAGATGTCTTAAAGAAGGATTTAACTTTACTAATGGGTCTAATAGGTTCATGATGTATTCACAAGGTTTTAAAAATCTAAAATTATGTAATATATGGTTTAAATGAAAGGGAATGTAGACTTACATGTCTGCAGATCTGTAGGTCCACATTCTTGACCAAAACATCAAACCTTGCAAGTAAGAGACAAATATTTCATTACATATAAGCTCTTAAAGTCATGCAAGGAAGGATGAGTCTTAAAATGAATTTTGAAAGGGTTTTGATCCTCTCCATTGAATAGGACACCTTCCAAGCAAGACACTTTCAAGGACTAGAGGAGTATTGGGATTGAAAAAAGACCTATAGACCTATTATGGATTAAATGGAGAAAAGTGCATTGTTTGTGTTGAATGAATTGGTGAGGGATATGTAAAAATTCATAAGACATGATAAGATATTTTTCATAATGAGTATATTTTCCAAGTAGGGTCAAATATGAAAAATTGTTAGCAAGAGGTAACTCTAAGCCTAATATTCACCTACGAGCTTGTTAAAGGGCAGAGTCAACAAAAATATACTTGTGATGAAAAGTGGAGATTGAGGAGTGGAGAGAGGTTAAATGAAAGTTAATAAGGTTAATATACTTATTAATACCATCAATAAGGTCAAATATAACAAATAACATCTCAAACTTTGGCATCTAATAGTCAAAAAGACCTAATATACAACTACAACCAAAAGGTAGTTTTTGGCGCAAAGATGAAAAGAAGGTGCAAGTTTTGTCTTAAAAATGAAATTGGAATTTGGTGAGGTATGTGAGAAGGCTATCAGTATATGTTCTTAGGATCATGGAAATTATGGATGTTCACAAGTTTTTGTGATGATACATTGAGGAGAAATCAAACATCCTATTTGAACCTGTATGCACATCTACATGCCTGCCTGTGTGAAATGTGAGGAAAGGTGCAATTTTTAAGTTTTAACATGATTTTCAGAGGTGTTATGGTCTAAGACAAACATGGATAGTATATTCAAATAAAATTTAGTCCTTTAAGAGAAATAAAATTCACCACAAAAGACCTTTAGGGTTGGAATTACAAAACCATTCTCAAACCCTCATGAAGGGACAAAGCATGTTTTAGGCTATTTAGAAGGTTAATATGATTGTATAGGTACTATATAAGGTCATAATTGGTGTGTAAGATCTATTTAAGGCATTTATAATTATCAAAATGTGTTTTGGAGGATTCTAGGACTAAAAACCTTTTCTTGATCTTCATACACAGTCATATCCATCCAAGAAGCTACTTTTGGAAGCTCATAAGCATGCAGAGAATATGCATGGGATCAAAAAATACTAGGGATATTTTAAGACCCTTGTATACTAGAATTTATTGGTATTAGTTTAGGGATCAAGGCCCTCATCTTTATGAATCATCAGTAAGACTCCAAGTGCCTAAATCCCTTCTAAAACCCTGTAAATGACTATATTGATCTTCTAAATGGATTTAAATTCATGGGTTTGGATTTTCAATGATTATAATGACCTCTGTATGTCTCATGGGTAATTGATTAGGTTATTTTATTGCATGTGTAAGTTAAGTATGTGTGGATAATAACCCAAGAAACTAATTTTTAAAGATAGTTTGCAAAGTTTTGAGGTCTACAGGTCTTCCTAACCATTTGTAGAAGATTATTGAGATTATATAGAGGTATGATAGTTTTCCATTAGTCATTTAAAGGGTCTCTAATATGATGGAATATATCTATAGGCATTAATTAGGCCTAAATCAACAATAACTTCTTGTTTTTATAGAAAAGGATAAATTGTAGGCTTATTGAAGATCATGAGAGGCTTGAAAGTTTATATAACATCATAGAAAACTTGTTGACACTCCTTGAAGCCTTCTCTGATCATTAGTAGGTTCAATCAAATAGGCACAAGCAAAATTAAATATTTTACCTTGTTATGTCATTGAATACCTTTAGAAGAGAGGTGTGTGTAAGTTAAAGGGTATCAAAACACCTAAACACAGTTTGAAACACCCTTACAACATTTATTAGAATATTAAAAAACACAAGCTAGATTTCAAAATGGTGAAGAAGAGTTGAATCTAAGGGAGAATAGGAACTATGTAGCAAAGGTGTTTCAAGGCATGATGAGACATTAATATTTCATTGAAACAAAAAGAAGGTCATGTGTCAAGATCTAACTTGTAACTACCTTTCAAGAATCAACTTTATGAATCTTTGTCTAAGAACTCCTATACCACATTGAAGATCATCATCAAACCCAAGTAACATATGTTGAAGAGGATGGTATAAAAGTCTTTTGGCCTCTTACACTTGGCACAATAATAGATTTGAAATGGATAACACTTGTTATGATTCTCTTCTATGCCCCTTCTCTCTCTCTTCTCTCATTTTATCTATAAGTATAGCTTTGAAAGTCATTGTATGGATCCTCCATTGAGTATGGCAAAGCCCTGCTCCTTTTGCAAGAGATTAAATCAATAAACAAACTAGTTTTACCTTCTCTTGTGAATATATTTTAGTGTTTATGAAAGATTGATTAATCTTTTTTAGTGTTGATTTAGCTATCCTTGACATGTTGTCTCATTATCTCACCTATATGTGGTTTGAACTCACTCTTATAGGTCATTTGAAGTGTCTAATTGGTCTTATGAAGGTTAAGTGAGGAAATATTTCATTCATGTTTGTTAGACCTCTTAAAAACCATCCCTCCTTGCCTAATCATCATCCACCACCTTCATATTAAAATATTGATGTAAGAGGAATAGATTAAGAGTAGTGTATGAATAGGTCCACTTCTTTCTCATTGTGCATTTGTAGATATGTGGTAGTGGTCAACAAGTTTGGTACATCATCTCATTAGTTAGTTTGGTTTTAGTCTTCTCTATCCTTTTCCTTTGTAGGTTAGTAGGTTTAGTTTTTAGTTATTAGGTGATGCATCAAGGGAGATAGTCCTATCTAGAGGTATAATTCATTTTTTAGGTCACACACAACCTAGGATTGTTCCCATGATATCAGTTAAGTGAGGAGTTTTGAACAACTTCCTCAAGGGTACAAATTTTGATGATAACACAAACTGCCCAAGATTACTTTAAGAGTGTGTAATCAACTGATAATTACCTCTATTTTATTAGCTTGGTAGGATTGCATTGAAATCCCCATAAATAATAAACATGCCACCATTAAAAGGAGAAATAGAGGATATCTCTTACAAGAGTTGTTACTTGAGAAGAGGAAAATTCAACCCATAGACATTGGTCAAAATAAATTTGACATCAATTTTGAAATTAGAAACTTTGCATAGCTACCATCTCGAGTTGTTATTCAAGACTTTCACCCTGATAGCTGTCAAAGACCAAATAATTGCTAAACCCATGGAAGGACCAATTACTTCAATGAAACAACCATTCCACCTATTCTATATCTTGATGATAATGGATGTAACTTCCCTATAATTAAGCCATGTTTTTTGAAGGAGTACAAGATTAAGATAAGAAGACAACATTAGACACTTGACCATGCATCTTTTGCGAGGGGAATTCAGGTTGCTAACATTCCAAGAGATTATCTTCAAGAAACCAGAGAGGAGAATTCCATGCCCTAGTTTTTAGAGATACTTTTTTTGGTAGAGTATTTTTATTATCCTCCAAGACATCATTAGTAAGATGACCCATATTCAAATTTCAACCACACTAAATAGGTGAAACCATATTAGGTTGAGAAAGCTTGCACTTCATTTTATAAATGGAGAGATTGGAAATGGAATTGATTTCCTCTTATGAAATGTTGTCCTCATTTTACAATGATTCGCCATCAAACTAAGAATTTTCTAACTGAATAAAGTTATCACCCAAGGCCTAGACCTAAAGAGATCCTACATGAGATGAAAACTATAATATAGATTTAATGGTTTTAATTTTCTCTAAAATCGTATCACACCCTTTGATTAGAGAGGAGGGAGATTGGTCAACCTATTTAATCAATTTATCCAGTCGGGATTCAGTTTTAACAACCTTCAAACCCTAAGGATCAATGCACTTCTACTCCCATAGTTTTTTAAAATATCTAACATTGTTTCTATGCATGAAGTCTTCAGAGGCACTCAACTTAGCTTACCAACTTTATTTGGGGGGTCTAGAGCACCAAAAATTACAGCCAAGGGAACAAATCATCTTAATGTACCTTTCCTTCCTACATTAAAAGTACCTAAAGGGAATCTTTTCTAGATCCACTACTTGTGTTCAAACTTGACCTTGAGATTTGATAAGAATACATTCTACAATTTCTTTATCCAATTTGATGAAAACATAGATATGAGCATATGAGGTTAAGATTTCATCTTTGATTTTTGGATACAGTTGAATGAAATCACCTAGAATCCCACCCAGATTTTTGAGTAGTTTGTATCCCAATATTCAACAGGTAAAGCATAGAACCTAACCCAAGTTGGGTACTTCCCCTTATTTATCAAATTAGCATCAAAATTTAGGTGCTATTATTTAAGCCACAAGCTTGATCCTTCCATTAACTAAAAGGGATCTCTAAAATTTCTTGTCTCTTCTTAGATGAGGGGTAGATAGCCATGAAAAAACTTTTAAGCAAAAATTTGAGATTGATATCAATTCCTCATTCCATTCTTACTTAGGTTTTAACTACCCCTATTATCAACCATTTTCCTACAAATTTTCTCATTAGGACATGGCTGGATAGGTTAGGTGGTTGTGGTGAAAGTCCTTACCCTCCCAAATTAGTTATTTAGGGCTCACCAAAGAAAAAAACTCCAAATACAGTGAAGTAACTCACGTCAAAAATTCCATGGGGATCTGATTGCTAAAAATGCACCCACAATTAGTAGATGGATTACCTTTCCCCAAGGGTATGTAGTTATATCCTGTTACAACATGTAATCACCTAAAAATAACACTTGAATGTTAAAAGTGCTACTTGAGACAACCTATACCTAGCTTAACCCTAGACCTATCTTAGGGTCTATTTTGACACTTATCTAGACATCATGTGGGTCATAGGCATACCTAATCATCCCTAAATTAGTCCCAGACCCTATTTCTTGCATCCTATCCCTTCATGCCTCAGGTTCTACCACCTGAACACTAGTGCCATAATATGGATAGTAATGCCACATGGTCCTAGTGTCCCAATTTTAGTGGGATATCCTTTCACTCCTTCTTGTACAAACATATATCTTTTCAAATATTTAACCACCTATAGTTGGCCTATACCTTTTTTAACACCCACACAAGCACACAAATAATATATATACATGGATTCTATCCCTATAACCACTAGATGGAAATTAGATGCAAATTACACATACAAACTCAAAACAAGTTATGCACAATCAAGATTATTAGTCCTTATTCTGCTCTACTTCTACATACTACCATCTACAACATTCTTAAGCTCTAATTACTCAAATTTATAGTCTCAGGCACGTTCAAATCATTCAAGTCTATAATCATACTAGCTTAACTTGCACTTGTACTAATGCTTAGGTGGGGATAACTACATCGGGCTTGATCCCTCTTTAGAGTATTAGTATGTAGGCAAATCTCATCAAAATAGAGTGTTAAGGATGTCCAACCTACCCCACTAACAACACACTTTAATTCTTGTATCAAAGGGATGACCTAACAATATGGAGAATTAGATTTTGTTCATAAGATTAGTCAAAATAGGCCATCTACCATCTACAGAGTTCCAAAAATCATGTGCACGAGAACAAGTTTGACAGACTCAAATTCAGACACAAGTGCACCTAAAAGCTCAAAATAGTTATGCATAGAGTACACTACCACTAAAACTAGGACACTAATTCCACATGGTGCTACTATACAATTAGGTCACTATTATTTAGAAGGAATTTTAACACCTAAATCTTGTTTGTAACACTTAGACTAGCCTCTACCTTTATTTTCATCCTCTAGATCATTCATCTCAGTCATTTTCTAGCTAAGTTTTTATTTAAATTATTTATTAATATTTTTAGAAAGGCCAAATTTAGTCAATTCTATAACAAACTAGTGTTTGAACTTATTGCATATTTCTACCCTAATTTACTATACTGAGCCCTTTAACAACATAGGATTTACATTCAATAAGTGCTAAAAAGTTAAAACATTTGGTAAACTTGACTTACTTCTAATATTTGACAAACCCTAACCCTAGATAACCCTAGGGTTTATATTCCAACATTCTGAGACCCATATTTTAGATTTTAGATCCATACATTTTCTAATTTTATTTGATATAATCATGATAATAATGACAAAATAAGTGTATGTTTTTTTGTTACAAAGTCTAATACTTTCATTTACATGTTTGTTTCCTTTAATTTAGAATGAACTCATAAAATACATAAACACATGTATACATGATTCTTTATATAAATGCAAAGTCTAGGTTATGATGTATACATATTATCCCAAAGATTGGTAGGTTAGAAAAACCCATGGTTATAGCTTTTTTGACTAAATCAATGTTTATTCAACCTTAATTTTCATTTTAGATCTCCTACAACATTCTGACACATACAAAGACATATTGTATGTAGCACTCCATGATACTAAGGTGCCTCAAACATCTAATCCATATTATGTTTTTTCCATAATTAATACTATGAAATGGACTGAAGAGCATATGTCATTCTAAAAGTAAGATCTCCCACCTTAGTGAATCATAAATTTACACTTGCCTCTCTACATTGCATTATGAATTAACGAATTAAGTGTCAAATGGGTTTTTGTCAACAATGGATTAGGATTGAACATTTATAATATCTCTTTCCTTCAACTTCTTAATATACATGCTAAGGATTTGGATCCTTCTTATATGAACATCTGAGGGTTTGATAATATTCCATGCAAAGTCTTGGGTCAAATCGCACTAAACCTCAGACTGGGGCCTAGAATGCTACCTATAATATGTTAAGTTATGCCTAATGATCTTAACTATAATATATTGATTAGAAAATTGTGGATTCATGATTTGTACATAGTTCCATCTACTTTACATTCAATTTTAAATTTTAGCTAGAAGGGTCATATCTACACTTATCCTATGGATAAATAACCATTCAAATACTATTAAGATACAAAGCCTTCACGTAATTATATTCCTCAGATGGATATTACTACAACACCACTCCTTTCTACTATTCAAAATTTATGTATCACTCCCCCAAATACTTCCAAGACATAGGATAATATGTTCACTTCTCCTTTTGCATTGAGATACTTTCAAAAAATGGGTTATACAAGACATGGCCTTAGTAAACATGACCACAGAATATTTAATCTCAATAAAGCATATGATCAATAGGGTAGACAAGGAATTTGATATAAATATAACACATCTAATTCCAAGTCCTCTCACCATAGTTCTTAGCATATAATTTTTTTTACACCTATTCCATGGGTAGATGATATGATAAATCATGTTTTTACAATTTTAATTATTTATCCTGATCTTATCGATGATAAAACTTCTCTGGATCTACCTACTTTTGATGAATTCACTATTAATGAGGCTTTCTTAGGATTCCTGGGGGCATATGAGGATATCCCTTCCTTCTATCATAAAAATAAGTTTCTTCATTTTATAAATGCCCAGACATACTTTGGTGTGTGTTTAAATGATTTTGATGATATTTTACCCGACATAGATGACACTATTCTTATAGCACCAGACACTATGAATCGATCTAAGTTACTTAAAAAAGTGATATTCAAATTCAATTGTAACATATATATTGTTCCTTGTATAATACTATTGGGTGTTACCTTACATAAAGAAGAAGATACATATATCATCATATTTTAAAATATTTCCCTAAAGTTTTTACTTTTGATTATTTTGATATGCCTAGCATTGATCCCTCAATAGCAGTACATAGGCTTACACTTTATCCCAATGCGAATCTTGTTAAACAAAAAATTTGAAAAATGTACCCCAAATTTGTTCTTTTAGTCAAAGATGAGATCCAATGGCTCCTGGATGTTGGTTTCATTTAACTAGTTTCTCATCCCTAATGGGTTGCTAATATTGTCACTATTATAAAACCTAATGTCCAAATTTGATGTTGTGATTTTATAGGCTTAAACAAAGCTTTTCCTTAGGATGATTTTCCTCTACCTAACATTGATATGATAATCGATTCTATAACAGGCTATGAAATGCTCTTTAATGGATGGTTTCATTGATTATAATCATATTAAGATCATTGAATAATACTAAGAAAAAACTTTTTTTACCATACCATGGGGTACTTTCTACAATATAGTCATGCCTTTTGATTTAAAAATTATAAACACAACATACCATCGAACAATGACACATATCTTTCATGATCTCATTTATAAAATAGTTAAAGATCATGTTGATGATTTATTTTCAAAATCAAAAGAATGATAGCACCATGCAATACATTTATGAGAGATTTTAAAAAGACTACAAAAATATAATGTATGACTCAATCCCAAGAAATGTTTATTTGGGGTTTCATTAGGTAAACTATTGGGATTTATAATATCCAAAAATTGTATTGAGGTTGACCCTAAGAAATTAAAATCCATAATATACATGCCTCATACGAACTTAAATCAACTTCCCTCCCTACAAGGCAAGATTCAGGAAATACGTTGGTATAACTTGCAAATAAGACTCAATCATTCACCATATTACTTAAAAGGACATAAAATTTGAATGGGATATCACATATCAAGAAAGATTTTATGAACTCAAGCAATACATGTTGAACTCACCTATCCTAGTACCACCAACACTTGTCAAGCCACTTCTCCTTTACCTCTCAGTGCTAGATCATTCAATCGGTGCACTCTTGGCATAACATGATGATAAACATAAAGAGTAGGACATTTACTACAATAATCTTACTCTTGTTGACTATGAACAAAATTATCCAATAATAGAAAAACTTTGTTTAGCACTTGTATTTTCTATTCAAAAGCTCTGTCACTATATGATTAACAATAAGAAAAATCATTACAAAATTTAATCCTTTAAAGTTCCTTATGTCAAAACAACATCTCTCAAGCCACATTACAAAATGGGTTATGTTACTCATATAATTTGACCTCAAAATCAACTTTAAAAAATTAATAAAATGCTAGATAATTGTAGATCAATTAGAAGCACCCCCATTATTGGACATAAATCCTATCAAGGATGATTCTAAGGATGGCTTCATAGTATATAATATGGATAATGTTCTTTGATGGTTCTATATGTGCATCTAGTGTCAAAGCTAGAATTTTTTTCATCGACCCACTTGGGCACAAAGTACCCCTTGCTTATCGACTCAGTTTTTCATGTATTAACAACATCATATAATATGAAACACTTATATTAGGCCTTCAAGCATCTTAGGTTAAATAGATCAAATAAATTAAAGTTTATGGGGATTCATAATTAATTGTCAATCAGGTTACAGATGTCTACCAAACCAAAGAAGAATGCCTCATTCCCTACAAGAATATGGTTCAATGTCTATAGGCTTAGTTTGAAAACATATCAATTAAAAAACTTCCACATAAAGATAATATTCATGCTAATGTAATGGCGAGTGCAACATCATTGATCCCCATTGACATAGATAAAGACTATGATATCTTCATTATCAAATGATTACAATATCCATCAGTGTCCCATCCAAACCTCATAACTCTAATGGTTCTAGTTACCACACAGTATAACAAAATTTGAATGGTTCTTCGATATATACAATTTTCTATATAAATATATTAAATCAAACACTTTCAAAAGAAATGAAAAATGTAAAATACAATGAAACTTCATCCGATATGTCATTATTGGTAGGGACTTATTTAAAAGATTTTTTAAGGGACATTTAATCTAATGTTTGATAGCTAAGTAAGCTAAGTTATCTATTAGATAGGTGCATGATAGCAAATGCAGTGGTCATTTTAGTGGTAAAGTGATGTCACACAAATTATTCAGTCAAGGTTACTATTGGCCAACCATAGAACAAGAATACTAGGAATATGCCAAGTTATGTGAAAAATGTCGATGCTATGGAAACCTACACCATGTCCCTTCACATCAATTAAAATCCATAGTATCCCCATGGCCGTTCATGCTATGGGGTTTTGATCTAATCAATAAGATAAATCTAGAATCTATAGGATGTCACAAATTCATTATCATAGTTATAGAATACTTTACAAAATGGGTGGAGGCCATTCCACTACAATCCAAAAATGGAGAAGATATATGTCATTTTCTCATGACCAACATTAATTCTTACTTAGGTCTCCCAGTGGAAATAATTACAAATAATGAAACTTATTTTAAGAATAAAATAATGAAGCAATTTTGTGCTAAATATAAAATTAGGCACACATTCTCTACTCCATACTACCCTCAAGGCAATGGTCAAGTAGAAGTAACCAACAAGACAATCAATAGTATCCATAATAAAATAATCACCAATTATAGAGATGATTAACACAATAAACTTGTCGATGCACTATGGGTTTATCACACTAGTATTCACACACTGATAAGAGTTGCTCCTTATTCACTACTATATGGCACATAAGCAGTTATCCCACTAGAGCTAAAAATCCAATCCTTATGGGTATCCTTGAAAGGGCTCATCATAAATGATCAATATAGATAAAGACATCTCTATGAAATAGTAAATTTAGATCACATGTGCATCCAAGACATAGAGCATCTTAGGGCATATCAAATAAATCTAGAAGACCTACAATAATTGTGTTCACAACAAGGAATCCAAAGTTAACGATCTAGTTTTAAAATAAAATATTAGAAATTTCAACACCAAAGAAGAGAACAAAGGAAAATTCAAACCAAATTGGCTTGGTCTGCACTTAATGATATAAAATATCAGCCCCAAGGTATATTATCTATTTTCAATTGATGGCAAGGCAATCAAAAACCCATTGAACATCATGCATCTGAGATTTTATATATAAAATTAAAAATCCTTTCATATTTTTTATACATAGATTATATCCAAAAAATACAAAAATAATATAATATTTAAAAAACACAAAAAACATTAAAATATCTACTCATAAAACATAAAAATTATAAATTGTATGCATTGCCATGTTTGCATCTCTTATATTTTGTAGACACTACATATGCTAGATATTTTAGTATAGTCAATTTTATCATACATACATGTTTCACTTGTTCTTGTTGAGTGATTTCAAATTGTTATAGGACTCAGGTCCACTACACCAATCCATATTTTCTACTATATACCCACTGTGGGCATATACATAGATACATGGGTTATTCATTTGACGCATTCACCCGATTGGTGGTACCCTATACATAGTTCTAATTGCCAGGTTACATTTTTCTAAACTCTACATCAAATATTTAGCATTGTTATATTTTGATATTGATCATGTTATACTTAGATTTTTTTCCATCTATTAATGCCCAAACTTGTACTTAACAATTTTTGCCCTTTTTAAAAAAAATAGTGCATATGTATCTAACTGTTGCCTCCTATTTTTATGTGTTCACCAAATTATAAAAACCAAGTTTTTGCCTTGTAAAAAACTTGTGTAATTTTGGTTCTAGATAATGCTTAATGTTTTCATGTTTTAATAAGATTATAGGGTCTATGATAAAAATGAAGCGGGGAAGATCAAATCATGTTGAGTATGATGTTTTCCATCTTCAAAAAGGCTTTGAAGTGGCAGAATTCTCAAGGCTGATTGCAAGTTTGCAATATTTCAAATTGAAATTGGGGTGAAAAGGTCTATGAGAATATATGGCAGGAAAATAAGTTACAAAAAATCACAAGTTCAACTTTTCAAAATTCTTAAGTTTGCATTTTTGTAACTTTTGTTCAAAATTCTCAAGTTTGATTTTTTAGAAATTTTGCAAGTCTGACTTTTTGTTTAGAACTTTTGGTCATAATTTATGGTCAGACATTTTGTTCATAATATTTGGTTGGACATTTTATTCCAAGTTCCCTTTGCTTCAAAATATTTGGTCATCAGACTTTTTATTTGAGATTTTTGTGTCAAACTTTTTGTTCAAAAATTTTGTATCATATTTTTTATTCAAACACTTTATGCTCAGAGCCTTTGATTCAAGCCAATGTCTTCCATCTACTAGTCAACATGAAGTTAAAATAAAAATGGTCCAAAAATAAGCAACAAAGTTTCAAGAGAAATTAGAGGTTGACGTGGAAAATAAACAAGGCCATAAAAGTATTAAAGAGGCCACATCAGTATTTTTACTCATTCCAAAATCTATGACTTGTCCAAGTGGAAGTTAAAAATTTTCAAAGCATGAGTATTTAAATAGAAGAAAGCCATGATATTAATCTAATCCACATGGAAGGTCAAATGATGAAGCCAAGCTTTTAAAAAGGGAAAATAATGCACTTAAGCATTATAAAGTTTGGCGCTAACCCTAAACGGTCAAAGGCAAAATAGAAAATGAGAAGGCATGATAAAGTTTGGCATTTACCACAAAAGGAAAAAAGGTAAAATAAGCTAAGTCTTGCATTTATAATATTTTGTTTGTGTCAAAGACCTCCTTGAAGGAAAAATATCTTGTAGGGTTTATGAAGTCAAGGTGGGCCATTCCAAGCATATTTTCCAAATGGTCATGGATCCTTCTTTGCTTTTATCACAGCTAGAGTATTCCAATAAAATCATCACAAGGCAAGGGGTGTTCTTTAGCCTACACAAGGAGAAGGGTAGCTATCTAGAAGATTCTAGATTTTCAAATAATTAATGGGAAACCATGACCAAGTAGTTACACATGAAGATAAGGAGCTTGTTTTGCTCTTAAAGGAATATTCTCCCTCAACCCCAAGTGGAGTGCTTTCCCAACCAAGTAGATCAAGGGTTTTTTTGAAATATTCATCATTGAAAGGATAGACAGTTACCAGAATGATTTATTACAAGTCATGAGATTCCAAGAATGATCAAGGGCATCTTCTAGCTGAATCATATTCCCAAAATAATTTGGGTGAAAGAGTTGTATAAAAAGAGGATTTATCCTCTTTTCAAAGGTTATTGGTTGTTGTTCTTTCTAGGTCTTAGGCTCTTTCAAATTTTAGGATCTTTGTTATGTGTAGGTTTTATCTCTCTTGTTAAGGTGTTTGCAGTTATACATCCATTATGAAGCTCTAAGAGCATTGTATATGTCTCTCCTATTAAGAGAGCAAACTCAACATGCTTTTCCCCATGGTAGCATTCTAAAACAATGATGTATGTAAATTTTTTTGAAAGTTAATGGAAAATAACTATGATTTATGTTATATTTTATTATTGAAATGGAATAATATATTTTACATGCTGTAATGATTAGGTATTTAGTTTATGCTTATCAATGGTGGTAGTTATTTTGGGCATAGATCTAAGCTATAATATCCTTTTTGCACTGTGATTTGGAGATGTGTTTTTTATAACCTCTTAAGGGCACCATGGGTTTATGGATTTGATAAGAGAAATCATTTAAAATTCTAATTGTATTGTATGCTTTAGGGTTTTAAGAATCATATAAATATTTTCATTGTATTGGCACCAATGGATGCAAATCATTCCTATTAGTTTCGTTAGCTTGTATTTCAGCCTTTCAACATTTATTGCAAATGAATGATGGCATGCCTATTAAAGGAGATCCTACTTTTTGGAAAAACACACCAATATTTTAATAATAACATAACTCATCCTACCCTATTCCAACTTGTAAATAATACACCATGTTGTATATTTTGAGTATTGTTTACTTGTAGATGCATCAATATTGCAGATATAAAATGTGTTTTTATATTGCTATTTGAAGCTTAGCATTGCATTCTTCCATTTGGCCCTATATTGTTGAATTTTTTTGTAGAAATGAATGTTATAATCATATTTACATCTATCTTCAATATATTGTGTTTGTCATGGAGAATTTGTTCATTTCGTGTGTGTAGTCATACTAAAATGCAATTTGTACAACTTGAGCATGACTTGTAACACCAAAACCATAGGTGTCTCTTACTCACTTACACAACCCACTTAGGCATGTTTTCACTATTTCCCGATCATCCAAATCCTTCTAGATTCAACCCCTATTATATTTGACTCTTCTCCTACACACAGATCTATCCCTCAAGGTCCATTTCCCCCTAGACAATTATGTCATAGGTTGGAATACAAAAATGGGACCCAAGATGTCCACTTTCTAGTGTTGTTGTCTAAGTCCACAATAGCCTCCTCCTCTAACATATGGATTCCCCAAGATCTATTCGTATATTTTCCCTTTTCAATCGAATGCAAGTTCTTATAACCTAAGATAACTAGTTTCCCTTAAAATCCCATTCAAAGGTCATTTATAAGGGTTGGCAATCATTCAAAAGGCACAAGATAGAAATATAATAAATAACACTCAAGTAAATATTATTATTCTTTGCATACAACCAACCACTATTATTTCCAACCTATCCAAGCTCCCACACCAATCGTGAGTCATCTCAAGCTTGCCCAAATTCATATATACTTGCATTGTATACACATGATTACACAATACACATTCAAATTGGGAGAACTACATTGACCTTGATACCTCTTTAGAGTATTAGTATGTAGGCAACATGCCCACACATGAGGTGTGATTGCATGTTTAGTATATACTACCTAGTAACCCCTTTTTCTAGTTGGATTTGAGATCACCTATCAAGCATGAAGAGGAACTAGGATCCTTAAAAACAAAATCAATTACACACAGAGCTTTGTGAACAACCAAGACTTAATATTTTAAGTAAAAGTTTGCTTAGAGCATATGAATAGAACTTATAAACCTCAAAAAGATTAGACACTAAGGACTACAATGCTAAAACTTAGAATAAAATGTTGGACCTCTAGGTGTCCCATTTTTGGTGCTCTTGTCTAGGTAGAGAACAAACTTTTGGATCCTGTTATGATAGTCTGCCCATCCAGAATAGCAATTTTTAGCCTCTATCTCCTATGTCTCAGCCCAGAATTAGCTATGTTTTATTCTTTATCCCCTTATTTATTATTTTTAGAAATCAATTAAGCACTTCCAAATTCAATAAATTAGTAAGTTAATTAAGACACATTTATTTTCTAATTTTCCCCTTAATCCAAACCTCTTTACTATTTAGGAAATTAACCCTATAGTTTTCCAAATTTAGTAAAACATTTGGTGAACCCAACTTACTTTGAATTTTCACACAAAAACCTTAGAAACCCTATGGCTAATTACTTTTGATTTTTTGCATTATTTCCCTAATTTTTCTTGAATTTTTTTTTTTAAAACTACAAATTAACTAAAATCTTTTCAATAATTCACTTAAACCCTAGTTTGTACATACTATGTCCTATTTACATACAAACACTTTCAAACCACTAGGAAAAATATATTGATAATTTTAGAAATATTTTCAGATTTTTCCTAAATTTTTCAAGCTCAGTTCTTACAACTTTATAGCAAAATTTTCAAATTATTACATTAATTTTGAAAAAATAATTTCAAAGCCCTAGTTTCATCAATTAAATCCTAGTAATTTTCAAGTAATATTCCACATATTTTCTAAAAAATTTGATTGAATATTACAATCATAAAATAACTTTAAATTTCAAAAATTTATAATAATTCTAAAAAATTTATTTGTCTCAAAATCCTAGTTGCATCTACTAGGTCCCATTCAAACAAGTAATTTATCATATTTTTTGAATTTTGCCTTGCATACTTAGATCAAAAAATCAATTTCAAATTCAAAAGTTCATATTATTTTGCAAATAATATTTTTAAAAAATCCCTAGTTGCATATACTATTCCCTACTTTGCATCTTGAGATATCACTTTACATACTTGAAATTTGATATTTTTTTATGCATATTATAATTCATTGTTTAGATTATTATGTAATCTACTTTGTTATTTTCCAAATTATTTTTCTTATGCCATCTAGACTCTTTTCATCTCTTCCTTTGAGATAGAGTGCAAGACTCAGTGGCAACCCTCCTAAATTCAACTAGATTCCTACAACCAATTCCTATAACATGGATAAGCAATCAACTCAGGTCCCTATTATAGATCTTGCACATACAAATTACACTAATTTTAATAAACATGACTCTAATAATGAGAAATATGAGAACAATAATGATGAGACACATACTGACACTCATGTTCTATCACATTGGACTACCGATCCACTTCCACCATTATTGATAATGAAGTTATAATCACCAAATATTTGATTTTACAAAATTTTAGAGAAATACTAAGGGAACAACCCCAAAATCATGCTAACATCTTGAAATCTATCATGGAACTAAAGAAGGCCAAAAATTTTGAGTCTTCTCAAACTACAAATCCACTAGTTACACATGACACTATAGGGGAAACAATGTCATAACAACCCCCTATAATAGCACAACGTTATTCTATGCCACTAACTATAGCTAGTATATCCCTATCTCCTGATGTGGTAGCCCTTGTGCAAGAGATTCGATCTCTTAAATCCAAGGTGAAAAATCTTGATTAAGGTACCACTAGATCTACATAGGTATTGGACTCCTTCACTCTATTGCATATGCCCTTGGCATGACATATAGTTACTACACCCTTGCCACTTGGATTTGTAGAAACTAAGATCACTCTTTATGATGGAAAGGATGATCTAGAGACATATTTGAGAGCCTTTCATGTAGCATGTTTGGATTATGTACCATATGACTAGATATTAACTAAATTATTTCTAAGGAGCCTCAAGGATTATGCATTATAATGGTTTTATAGTCTATCAAATCTGTCGATTAATGCATTCAATCCTCTTGTCAACATGTTCCTAACACATTTTAATATCAATATCGGTGATAAGGTTTCATATTCCCAAATTGCACAAAAAAACAAAAATCAAATGAGCTTCTCACTGAGTATGTTCTCAGATATAAGTTGCACAAAAAAACAAAAATCAAATGAGCTTCTCACTGAGTATGTTCTCAGATATAAGACCATATTGGCTAAGATGACTAGCCCTACGGTAGATTAGGAGTTATAGGACCTCTTAAAATAGAGTATTCTACCATTTTTTCATGAGACAATCATGTTTAAATGTCTCTCTTCTTTCACTAAATTATGTCATACATTAAAAGAAAGAGAAATCAAACTCATTTCAATGGGCAAACTTAAGTACACAAGTGTACTAGATATAATTAATAAGAGTAACAACAAAGCCCAATATAAAGTCAAATTCAATGAGAGTAGAGGATCAACTCAGTAGATAGTTAATGCAAATTTAGAGCCCTCACAAAATGTCACTTTATCAATACCTCCTTGGTAACCTTTTACAAATCTACCAGTTCCTCCAGCCAGAGTTCTACAAACATTATTAGAATGTAACATCATATCTCTTCCTCATATCAGAGAAATTGATCCAACAAAGACTCTTCCATGGGGATATGACTAGAATGAATTTTTTGACTATCACAGGGCACGAGGACATACTACAAATAGATGCATTAGTCTTGGGCATAAGATACAAGATCTAATTGATGGCAATCAAATTGATCTAGGCACTTCAGCTAAGCTTCCTTTGGCCAAACCAACGTAGGATAAGTCACCCAAAATATTTTTAGATCAATTTCCATAGCATTTCAAGTCAGAGACATAGGATACATTAGGTGTACATCATACATATTAGGCACATCCACCACCAGTTACATATAAGGCACTGGCAACTGATTCACATCCATTGAGCCACATGATTGGTACTTTTCATTCTAGCATTCTAGTTTGGCCTTCCATCTCCTTTTCTGATCAGGAGATAATTGAGGATGACAAAAATTATTGCGTGCTCTTCATTATATATTTTATTCATGGTCATACATTTATAGTGTTTAAATTAATAATGGATCCAACATTAACATGTGTACTATGACACTACTACAACACTTGGGTTATATAAATTAGGATATTACTCCAAAAAATATAGTTATCAGTGGTTTTAGTGGACATAGTCAAACTACAATAGGTAAGATCCACATTCCTCTATAGGCTAGTCCTACACACAGCCACCTCATTTACTATATTTCCTAGTATGGGAGTTTTTGACGTGTTAATTGGAAAACCTTGGATACAAAAACTCTGAGAAGTTCCATCTAAAGTACATCAGTGTGTGAAATTCATTCATGCTAATTAGGCTATCACATTTATTGGAGTTCCATATGAGTTTTCACTTCTGATTTTGAAGCCAATTTTAGTTTTAGATCTAGTTTCAGTTCCATTACCAATTCTAGCTTCACCACAAGTTTTTTATCTAATTTAACATCAGCCATAGATATGATATCCATCATCAGTACAAAGGTTTCATACAACTCCATAGCTTTAGGATTCTAGATAGCTTATAGCTACAGTATTCACACCAAGAGTAGCTTCATTGAGATCTCATGCATCTACACATAGAGCACATGTGCAATAAGTTTCTCCTACTTCTAGATGGGTCTCTAAGAGCCCTAAAACTACATCCACTTCTTAGAATTATAGAGGGTCTGCACAGTCAATTTTTACTTTAGATATTTTAGAGCATATACAAATTTCTAAGCCATAGTCTCATCATTTCCATCATGTTTCATGATCATGCATGATTCTAATCTTTGATATAGGACACCATGACAAGGAGTCTCATCTAAGACTCATTGATTAGTATCATTTATTTATAGCATTGGTTGTACATAGTTTCCTCTACTTTATTATACATAGCTCAAATATTTCAAAATACAAAAATAATATAATAATTCAAAAACATAAAAACATTTCAATTGTATGCATTATCTATGTTTTACTTTGTTAACCATTATGTTAGACTTACATTATGTTATTTTATGCTTATTTTATGCTATTGTTTGTCAATTTATCTATATTACCAGGATTCACTTGATCTTCTTTGAGTGTGTGTAGTGCATCAAGATCTTTGATTACTTCACTCCACCCATCGAGGAGGCATCCTACTTCTACATTCCAACTACATATCAATACATCTACCCACTAGGGGCATACTCTACATGACTACACCATCCAAATTATGGCATTATTACATTGTACACTCTAGACATCTTGTTGTAGTATGTTCCTTACTTACACAGATATCACATTGACATTCATTAACATAAATCATACTTTTCTATTTCATAGCATATACATTACTCTTGTATTACATATTTTGTATACTCTTGCTTCTTTCTTTCCATAGTTACATGCATGTTTATATTTATAGTACTTTGCATGTTTCCACTCTTCAATTTGATTAGCTAGATGTGTTTGCATTTTCCAATTCCTTTTTACCTCCTGCTTGCATTCTAGGACATTTACCATTGTCCTTTATTCCTATCTATATGTGTTTGCCTTTAGAAACTTGTCAATATCTTTTGTGTGTTCCTTTAATGTGCTTGTGGCCCTTGTGTCAATCTTTATTGTTCCCATTATGTGTGTATGTGGCATTTGAACATGCATTGTATGCCTTGTGTGCTTATTTGGCCCCTTAGCCACCCTTACGTGTTTCTTTCTTCTTGCTTTGTATGATTGTTGCTTGATTGCTTATCTCTGTGTGCAATGCCATGATTCCAATCATGCATTTACCTTGATTCTTGGATGACATGATGGACATCTTGCTCTATCCCTCCATGCCACTAACAACTAACATTTCAAATTCTATTTTACTCTTATGTACATGATATTACGTTATTATTGTATCTAGGCATACCCTTGTGGATCTAACAATCTCTCTCTACAAGTTTTGCTATATTTTGAGATAATCTATATCAATGTTATATCAAATGTTTTCACAACTTAACACACTTGCAGGGATTCTTCTTCTAAGGGAAGTCATTTCAAGGTATTCATTCCTACCCTTAGAAAAGGGGACAACAAATAAGGGGTTTTCATAAAGATCAGAGATTATAATAGTCAAGAAAGCAATTTTAGAATAGTATAGTCTAGAAACTAGAACTCAGCACAGGCAAACTAGACTAGGTAGATAGTAGAGAATCTAGATTAGTCATTAGTTTTGGCTTTATATAACAGTGACAAAAATGTGACTACAATGCTAGACCCCAAAGTGTCTAATTTTTGGCACTATTCTCTAAATAGCAGAATATTGATTTTTTCCAAAATCAAGTAGAGAGGTGAGTTTATTTGTAGTTTTGCCAATACAATTTAGTCCAAAAATCAATAGTTTTCAGTGCTTAATTCACTCAAAGAATCCAAATACATTAGGCACCATGCATGGCATGAGGGTTTCCATTTTTAGTTTAGACATGGTAGCTGATACAACTTTCAATTCAAAATCTATGTTTTAGACACTATTTATTAGGGGCAATGTGTGTGATCCATGTGCCTTATTTATTTTCAAGTTTACTATATTTTCTTACACATTTCCAGTAGTTGCATGCCTTACTCAAACTATAGGTGGTTCTCATCACATTCAAGTAAACTTTCATATAAGTTTGCTTCCCATGTACTTGAGTTCTTGAGTGGCTTCCTAAGACTTCATTACAATTTGAGAGGGGCTTTTATACAAGTCCAATCTCAATTTTTTGAAGTGACCTAGTTTCCAATTTATATTTAACTATTCACACCAACATTACCATATCACAACACATTCAGGGGTTGCATGAGCCATCTCATATGCCATTCATCTATATCGGTATTTTTATTTTTCAAATTTATATCATAGGGCAATGATGGAGCCAAAGGTCTATCTATCCTTTATATTCTTGAGCCACCTATTTCGAGGGATTGGACACATAGTCTTGACATCAATTAACACATGCATGATTCATTAACTTCACATAGTTGGTGATGATGAAGCTAAAGGGCCTACCTTTGCATTATTGAGCCAACTTCTAGGGGATTGAGCACTCAACTCATTCATCAATATAACTCTTGGTTTAGCATACTTTGAGCATTACCTAATACAACCTAGTAGCATAATAGGTTTTGTATTGGTTTGTGTACCTGATGAGGTGTATTTATTCTTTTTTCTTCATTCCTCTCTCTTTACCTAGATTTTTGAATTCTTATTTTTGATATAGCATATTTAGTAAGAATTGATCTACTTTTGCTTTCCTTTTTGTATACTTAAATAGTACTACATACTCTTACTACGCACAGCCCAACAGTACACAGCTTCTTGGGCTTAGCCTCATAGGTAATTTTAGGTAACTTCTCTTTTTTTATTTTATCCTTGTATTTCACTTTGATACATACTTAGAATAAAGGTAGGGAAAATGTAGTCATACTAAAATTCAATTTGTACAACTTGAGCATGAATTGTATCACCAAAACCATACGTCTCTCTTACTCATTTACATAGCCCACTTAGGCATGTTTTCACTATTTCCCAGTCATTCAAAGCCTTCTAGATTTAGTGCCTACTATCCCAAAATCCTCTCTCAAGCATAAATATATCCCCTAAGGTCCCTTTCCCCTTAGAAAATATCACCATAGGTTGGACTATAGCATTGGGACCCAGGGTTTCCACTTTTTAGCATTGTTTTCCAAGTCCAAAATAGCCTCAAATGTTCAAATTTTCTTAAATCCTTATCTTTTCCCTTGTTAGCCTAATGCGAGTTCATCTAACCTAGGATCACTAGTTTCCCTATAAAATTCCATTCAAAGGTCATTTAGAAGGGTTAGCAATCATTCAAAAGGCACAAGCTAGAAATATACTAAAACATACTCAATCAACTATTCCTATTCTTTGCATACAACCAAGCACTATTATTTTCAGCCTATCCAAGCTCCTGCACCAATCATGAGTCATCTCAAACATGCCCAAATTTGCATACACTTATATTTCATACATAGGATTTCATAATACACATTCAAATTAGGAGAACTACATTGGTCTTGATCCCTCTTCAGAGTATTCGTATGTAAGTAGCATGCCCACACATGGGGTGTGATTGCATGTTTAATGCATATTACCCACTAACCCATTTTATAGTTGGATTTGAGATCACCTATCAAGCATGGAGAAGAACTAGGATCCTTGAAGATAAAATAAATTACACATGAAGCTTCATAAATAACTAGGGCTTGATATTCTAGGCACAAGGTCTCCTAGAGCAAATGAATAGAACCCAAAAATCTTAGAAAGCTTAGACACTAAGGAATATAGCACCAAAACTTGGAATACAATGCTAGACCTCTGGGTGTCCCATTTTCAGTGCTCCTATCTAGCTAGAGAACATACTTTTAGATCCTATTTCTAACAGTCTACCCAACCAGACCAACAATTTGTAGCTTTTGTCTCCTCTATCTTAGCTTAGAATCAACTAAGTTTTACTCTCTATCTGCTTGTTTGATACTTTTATAAATCACATATAGATTTAATAAATTAGTAGGTTAATTAAAGCATATTTATTTACTAATTTTCCTCTTAATTCAGACCCCTTTACTATTTATTAAATTAACCCCTATAGTTTCCCAAATTTAGTAAAATAGTGTGACAACCCTTTCTAGGTGGAGTGTGCAAAATTGGTTATGTCATGGTCAGATTTGTGTTTGTTTATGTGCCAATAATCCCCATAGAGATTGAATTATAGTATCACTCCATGTGAGTAAGCTACCCCTTAAATCCTCTCACCTTAGTTCAGGTAGAGATAGAAGTAGCAAGGAGTTAACCATACCCTCTGTTAATGTCTTCCAATCATTGTCTACATACAATCCACTCTGATACTAAACCCTTCCTTGATTGTAATGACATATTTGTTGGTTTTTCATCTTTGTTTGCCATTTTCTCAAAGTGTACAAGGCTGAGTCCAATACGTGTACAACTAGGAACCAACACTGTCTACCACTAATTTAGCCTTAATATATGTACATATTGGCTCTTACATAGATTTCTATTACATGTTCATGCATACATTTAGTTCTAACTTTCCTATGTTTATAATTTATTATGTCTCTATGATTTTTCTATTTGAGGGAGTCTGAATATGCCATTGCTCTTTGGATCTACACCACTTATTTTCACTATATGTATGCTTTAGACATGTACCCATGTCCTTTTGTGTGCTTTCTTAATTTTATATGAAGATATTTGAACGTGCCTTTCTATGTGGCTCTAGGCCAACTTGCTTGTTGTTTGCATATGTGGACATTTAAACATGTCCTTGTATGTCTTACTTTCTCAAATTTATGGACATGTGCCCATGTACCTTTTAATGTGGCCCTTTGGCCTACTTTACATGCCTCATGTTTGTTATATGTATGTTTTCTTATGTGTCATGGCCATGACACTTGTCTCTTGCTTATTGCACACTACATTTTTAGATGTCATGAGGGACCTCATGCATCTTCCCTTCCTAATTGGGTGTTATGATGGACATCATGCCCCATCCCCCTAGGTAGTTACTCAGTTATTATTCAAATTTATTGTTACATACATTAGTATATATATTTTGATAGCCTTATGAATGCTATACATAACATACATCACACATTACAAACTTATGATCTGATTATCTTACCTTTAGATGTTACGTATACACATTATAGTGGTATATCATATGTGTTCCATCTAACACTCATCTTGCATAGCTTTTTCTTTTGATGATAATTCTTGCACATGTACAACAACTGCACTAAAAAGAAGGGGATTCAGAGGGGTTTGTCATAAAGATTAGGCTATCATAATGCACTCAAATTATATTTTTAAGAACACAAGCTTGAATTACAAAAATTAGACTCAAGTAAACATAGTGGGAAATAGTGACATAGAGATCAATTATAATGGCACAAAAATTAGAACAATCATACATCAGCACTGAAATTAGGACACTAGCACCACATGGATCTACTGTCCAAAAAATCATGTTACTTTTTGGTAACCTCAATCTCAAAAAAGTATAGTAGGTACAATTTAGGTTTACACATGTTTAGTTATAGATTTACCATTTTTGGCTAAGTTTAACTCAGATTCATACCAGTTTACTTAGATTGGGGGCATCATGAACATCATGACCATTCCCATTTTAAAGTTCAGATACTCACATATATATTGCAACTCAGTCTAGAATCCATATGCTTAGATCTCAAATTTAGGGGCATGTGCATGGCACATTATTTCCTTATGGTCAATTACACACTAATTGATTATATGGAATAACAAACTCCATGTCATTATTTATGTTTTATACATCAGACACCATGTTCTAGGTTACACACCAAATTCATGTCTTACTCCATCTATAATGGTTAGCATTCTTGAGTGGCCCAAAGTATTCTAATATATTGGAGTGACTGCAGAGCTGACATCTCTAGTTAGATATCTCATGTTAGCTATATCTAGTTAGACATGTCTAATTACATCACATAGTTTCATTTTCAAATGTATTTACTACACATGGGTAGGTAATGATGGATTCATAGTGTACCTGATTTATTGAGCCACCCACATGAGAGGGTTGGACACACCATCAGTTTAATCCAAGCTATTCACAAGTCATTATCCACGAAGCAGGAGTGGGAAATGATGGACTCAAAACTAGATTAAGTTCTTGAGCCACCCAAACATGAGGACTGAACAAGCCATCAACTCAATCTAAGATATTCAATGATTAATCACTATATATATGCACGCACATAATTTATCACCAATTTTATATATTAGTTCTCATACCTAATGAGGTGTATTCATTACTTTCCTCTTTCTTATCCCTTTACTCAACTTCGATTAATTTCACTTCTTTACTCAGTTTTGCCTTTGCTTTTGATATCTCTTAAGTAAGGGCTGATCTATGCACGTTTCACTTACAAGATACACAATGGAGCATACTTCACATACTCATATCTAGACTCATAGGATTTTCCTCTTAGGTAAGTCTAGGTACGCTTCTTTTTCCTTTATCCTAGTCATTTCACTTTTC
Source organism: Torreya grandis (assembly GCA_037957365.1). NCBI lineage: Eukaryota > Viridiplantae > Streptophyta > Pinopsida > Cupressales > Taxaceae > Torreya > Torreya grandis. The sequence continues at coordinate 1,941,484 of JARHVA010000679.1, forward strand.
TATATTTCTAGAACAAAGGGGGGATAAATGTAATCACCTAAAAATGACACTTGAGTGATAAGAGTGACACTTCAAAATAACTACCTCTATCTTATCCATAGACCTATTTTGGGCTTATTTTCACACTTATCCATCCTTCATGCTAGCCACAAGCATCTCTAGTCATCCCTAAAGTAGTCCCAAACCCTCTTTCTTACATCCTAGTCCTTCATGCCTCAGATTTTGCCACCTAAACACCAGTAATATAATAGGGATAATAACACCACATGGTGTTAGTGTCCTAATTTTGGTACTAATTTATTTTCCCTCCTTTTTAAGAAACATACATATTTTCAAAATTTAGACCACCTAGGGTTGGCCTAGATCTATTTTAACACATGCACAAGCACTAGAATAATATATATACATGACTTTTTGACCTATATCCACTAGATGGAAATAATATACAAATTCAAATAAAAAATTAGAACAAGTTGTGCACAATCAAGGTTATTAATCCTTATTCTGCCTTGTTTCTTCATACTACCATCTATATCATTCCTAGGCTCATATTACTTACATTTCTGGTCTCAACCACATTAAAAGCACTTAGATTTATAATTATACTAACTTCACTTGCACTTACATTAAAATATAGGTGGGGATAACCACATCAAGCTTGATCCCTCTTCAAATTATTAGTATGTAGGAAACTCTCATTACAATGAGGTGTTGAAGATGTCCAACCTACCCCACTAAAAATACAATTTATTGTTTGTATCAACTATATGCCCTAGAAACATGGAGGATTAGGTTTTGTTCATAAAATTAGTTTAAAAATTCATCTACAAAGTTTCATAACTCATATTCATAGGAAGATGCTTGATAAACATAGACATAGGTCCACCTAGAAGCTCAGAATAGTTCTGCATAGAGGACACTATCACTAAAATAGGGACACTAGCCCCACATGGCATTAATATCAAATTAGGGTGCTACTATTTGGAAGGGGTTTTAACACTTGGATCATGTTTGTGACACTTTGACTAGATTTTGCCTTATTTTTTAGCCTCCAGATCACCTGTCTCAGTCATTTTATAACTAAGTTCTCATTTAAATTATTTATTGCTATTTTTAGAAAGATCAAATTTAGTCAATTCTATAACAAATCAATGGATGTATTTATTGCATATTTATAGACCGATTTAATATATGCAATGTTTTAACAAAATAAGATTTACATTCAATAAGTCCTAAAAGGTTAAAACATAACTCCAAGAAAGAGCGTGCCCCAACTACCATGGAGTTTCCAATCTGAGTTTGTCTCAAAGGTAAGGATGCCCTGAAATCTAAATAAAATTTTGTTCTATCCTAATCACTAGACTACCAGCATGTGTTCTTCACCAAGCTCAATCTCGTCTTCATCCTCCCAATCGAGCACTTCCTTCATTGCTTCTTTAAAGTGATTTTGCCTCTCCTTGGTGCACTGTGAGGGATCAAGAGATAGAATTTATGAAAACTTGGTCTTCACACCTTGCACTTGCACCATCACTCTACCTATATTTTAGACCCAATTAGATGTAAACTTTATTGAAAAATATAACATTCAATTTCAAACATATATCATATTATTTTTAAGTATTTAAAATAAACTTTTATATAATATTTTTTTAATATATAACAATTCTATAATTTTAATTTAAAAAAAAAAGAAAAACTTATAAATTTACAAAATTTTAATTTAACACTTTAAAAGTTTATTATCATAATAAATATATATTATTAACTTCACTATTCCAACTAAATATATATATATATATATATATATATATATATATATATATATATATATATATATATATATAAATATATATATAATAGAAATATATTACTTATAAAATATTATTAAAATTTATTTGTAAAAAATGTGGGCAACATGGAATCAAGCCTCAAAGCCTAACATGTTAGACTAAAAGGTTTATGAAAGCTACACCAAATAACATGCACTATCAATGTGACTTATCACAGGGTCATTATGAAATTATATCATTTTCACTACTTTCAAACATAATATTACTCATTTAATATTTTTATAATTACAGTTCATGGTTGAATTGAAAAAAAAAATTGAAATTATTATAAATCTTACATTATTAATTATTTAACCTATTAATTAAAACAAAAATAGGGATTATTTAAGACAATATTTTGGACATTCAATATTTTTTATAATTTTATTTTAGTGGATATTTAATTTTTAAAAATATATAATACATTTTATAAGCAATATTAGATCATTGTAAATGTTTTATATTATATTTAAAATCTTCTTTAACTATTAAAAATTTGTGAAAATAACTATATACACATGTGAGAATTGGATCTTTTTTCAATATTTAAATGTGAACCATTAACCTAAATGTTAGTCCTCTCCCTCTACTCTCCTTGATTATATAGATTTTAGTTGGCCCAACCCCTAATCAATATGATATGTGGTTGGTTAGATCTCTATCTAAGGGCCTTATCTATAAATAGGCAACAAAGGAGGACTCAAACCCCCTATAAAGATAGATTTATAAGGAAAGAACGGATGAGAGTGACTATTACTAAATTGAAAAGAAAGAGATGTTTTTCTTATCTTAGTAACCTGATTTAATCCTCGGCTCACCATATATATGTGTACGTATAAATTTATGCTACATATATCCATGCCTTGGCCACCCCTCCCCCCACCACACCCACACACATATATATAAAGTTCAAGGGCCATAGATGTGGGGAAAGGCAACACACCCCACCTCTCTATTGATAGTTCATGGTAATGAGCCTATATATTTATCTTTCTCCTGCCCTATGCCCCCACCCCTCACCCCACCACCCTTCCCCCCCTCCCCCTCTCCCAATCTAAATATAAATTTATATATGGGATGGGGGGCTAGTGTGGGGCTGGGGGAGGGGTGGACAGGGAGTTTCAAAAAAAAGAACTCTATATTGGCACAATATAGATTCTATATGGATATGGTGGCATTCCATAGATAGATTCTCAATATAATCTTGGAAGTCAAAATACCTCAATTGAATGACACCTCATATAGATAGAGGGGCTCTCCCCCACCCCCAAAGATATATATATATATATATATATATATATATATATATATATATATATATATATATATATGTATATGTATATGTATATGTATATGTATATGTATATGTATATGTATATGTATATGTATATGTATATGTATATGTATATGTACATGTACATGTACATGTATATATATATATATGTATATATGTATATATATATATATATATATATATATATATATGTATGTATGTATATATATGTATATATGTATATATATATATATATATATATATGTATATATATGTATGTATATATATATATATATATGTATGTATATATATGTATGTATATATATATATACATACATATATATATGTATATATATATATATACATACATATATATATATATATATATATATATATATATATATATATATATATATATATATATATATATATATATACATATATATATGTATATATATACATATATATACATATATATACATGTACATACATATACATACATATATATACATATACATACATACATATACATACATATACATACATATACATACATATATATATATATATATATATATATATATATATATATATATATATATATATATATATAAAGGTCTATTTGGGGGTTTCTAAAAGACCCTCACCATAAATTATCATTTTAAAGTTAGATCATTACCTCTTACAATATAAATGGATCATAACATATAAATGTGTTATCACCATGCCCTTGGTTCTATTTATTAATAGAGAAGTGTTTAATAATCAATGGCTATCAAATATTTGAAATTTTTATTTTCTTGAACTTATTTTGAGCCATTGACACTTTGGTGAATGCTTTATAGTAAAAAGTATGTATAGTTTTATTTGGTGGAATAAAACCATAGATATATGCAAAATTATTGTTATTCTTCGTACATATAAATATGTAAATTTACAAAGTATAAAGTTATTACATTTTATTTCTTACAATTTAAAATTTTATATCATCATGTTACAAATTTTAAGAAAAAATTTGCACCAAAAATTTAATTAATTATTGTTGTTTCCAAATCTTGTACCTTAAAAGAGAGTGTTTAATCCTCTTCTAGATTTGGGCAATGTTGGAACATTTCCAGGCATGTGGGTATACCTATAGGCAAAATGAACCTCTAGATTTAAAGGGCTAGCTCCCTAAATGTATCTTTGTAAAACAACCTCTGTCTAAACTATTTTGATTGAATGGAAAAGAGTTAGAAATTACATAAAGAAAACCTACTATAAGAATGGTCATGCACTAAGATTATCTTCAACATGAATACCATACCCTAATGCACGATACAAAAAAATACATATACTATTTCCAAGCTCTAAATATTCTAACACAAATATTTCAGTATAGAGGTGAGATGTATGAAATGATTCAAGGTAAATGAGTTGAAAGATAACCTATACATTCCAAGAATAATTATACACATGCATAAATTTAACACACTTAGATGCACTCTATGTGACCTATTAGACCCAAAAACCTTACTCAGGAAAGAAGGAAAAAGGACAAAAGGATGAAAACCATCAATTGTCCATCACTTGTTATTATACACCACTTACAGCCTCAGGAAATTGCTCATAACTTTAAAGAGAATGGACTTGTACTTATGCTTAAAGGCAAGATAACATTCTAGCAAGGATTCACCATACTCTATGTGGTCTCTTCTTACACTAGCCCAAGGGATATATTTATAGTAGAGAGGAAGAGAGAAGAGGAGACCTTTGGCACCAAGAGAAGGAATCAATCTATTAAAATATCCATCTTTAGCTATAACCATCTTTACAAATGATGTTCATTCAACCCATTTGATCGATCCATGTCACCTTCCTTGATCACTCTTGGCCTGATCTCTTAAAGATGCTTCTCCAATAATTGTACTATCAAAAATAGATATCTTTGAGCTAAGTGATGGCGTCAATTGATTATGGAAATGAGAGTCCACTTACTACAGATTTGTCTTGATGCCTAACAGCTTCTCACTAGCTCACTGAGGTATGCAACAACATGGAGAAGAGTTGATTTCATTATGTTTAGCATTAGAGAGGCATCAATTCGAGCTTACATGTAGTCCTTCATGTAATTTATCAGAACCCTTTGAAAACTCATTCTATCAAGCTCCTCAGTGTTTTGCTCCTTTTAATTGGTGATAAAAAAAATGACGTAGATCATGACCTGATCAACAGTGAGATAAACCCTCTGATGGGCTCTAGAAAATGAAGAACATGAGCCCTTGGATCTACTTTGGATGAGTAAGTTTGGTTCATAATCTCAAGTTGATTTTACTTGTAAAAATTTATAAGTAATTCAAAAATCCCGATCAGGTCTTTGTTGGATGAATAACCGTGAGATTTCATGTCTATATGAGTGATTAAGAAAGGACCATCGATATGCATAGGACCCACTATTTTGAATGCCAATAGCTACTCCATGACCCTAAAGTTGATGGTCATATAACTGTTACTATATTGGGACCATTCCTTCAAAAAAATTCCAAAGGTCACTTTTGAAAGTGTCCCTTTGGACCCTTCTCTTTTTTCCCTTTGAAATCATCTTTCTACAGATTTTCCAAACTAGGAAATTTCTGAAACCATCTTTCTATGGAATTTTTGGATTGCTCAAACATGCCCTTTCTATGAACTCTGTAGGTGTCCCTTTTATTTGAAACCATCTTTCTATAGACTCTACATATGTCCATTTTATTTAAAACCATCTTTCTACAAACTTCTGTAAGTGTCCCTTTTCTTTGAAACCATCTTTTTATGGATTTTTGCAAGTGTCACTTTTATTCAAAACCATCTTTTTGTAGACTTTTGCAACTGTCTTTCTATAGACTTTTTGAAAGTGTCCCTTCAAAATTTTTAAAATGTCCCTTCACACTTTCTAAAATGTCCCTTCACTCTTTTTCTTAAGGACACTTTTGAAAGTGTCCCTTCAAACTTTTTTCGAACGACACTTTTGAAGAAAAAGACCCTTCAAACTTTTTCTGAAGAACACCTTTGACGAAAAAGACCCTTCAAACTTTTTTTGAAGGACACCTTTGTGAGAAAAAGACCCTTTATACTTTCTCAAATGTCCCTTCAGACTTTTTCCAAAGGACACTTTTGAAGATAAAAGACCCTTCAAATTTTTTGTAATGTACCCTTCAGAAATATTCCATGTATCCCTTTGCTTTAGAAATCGTCCTTCAAATTTTTCACAAGTGACCGATTTTCAAGAAAAGACCCTTTAGAAATGTTGCAACGTCCCTTCAAAAAGATTGTTTCAGGAAAAAAGTTTGAAATAATTCTTTTCATAAAAGTTGCAAAGGGGGGACTTTTTTTGAAAAAGTTGTAAAGGAGCAATTCTTTCATACTTTTTGTCCTAAACAAAAGGTCTAAGAGAATTCCTTCAGAATTTTTTGTTTTGGAATTTTTTTTTGAAAGAATTCCTTTGAGACCTACAATTAAAAAAACTCGAAGAAAACTTTGTCAAAAGAAATAACACATTAGGAATGCTGACCGAAAAGGGCTTCTAAAGGGTAAAAGACTTGACATTTTTATTGAGAGAAATAAATAAATGGAATGTTGCACTTAGTGAAAATAAAATATGTGAAACCTTGGAGTGAAAATTGGCTAACATTCTTGACGATTCTAAGGGGATACATGCCTACTATACCTAAGACTAATTGCCCAAATCATTCCATTGGGTATGGAATCATGAATATAGGCACCCAAAAAATGACTTGAATAGACCCTTATCTCAAAAAACATAAGTTGGTTGACCACATGTACAAATAAAAAAACACACACTAAACAAAAAGAAAGAAACACACCTTCGCTACCAAGCACTTAGGGAACACAACAACAAACCAAAAAAAATAAAAATAGACTAAACACACACACCTAAGCTAATATTTACAAAACATGACCCACAAGGACTAATAATAGAACTTTAGATGTATCCCATTCATAGGAATAGGTAATTATTCTCCATTCATCTTGGCCTGTTGAATGGATTTTCTTTGCTTGCACTTGCTAATGATGTATCCCATTCACAGGGATAGATAATTTTTCTTTGCTTGGCACTTGCTAATAAGTTTAAAACTTTGTATGTCTATTTGGTTTTGCTTTGTCCTCATCCCATTTCAGAACCAAGTCACCCTCTTTAAACACTCTTGCACTTGATCTTTTATCAAAAGACTTATTCATAAGTACTTGGTGGTGTTCCATGGTCTTGTGTGCATTGTCTCTTACTTCTTATAGTTGCATTAGTTTTGTCAATTTGACTTCCATTGGAGTATTTTCAAGTAGTTCCAGTTGTTGTTCAAGTTCTAGAGTAGGGATTTCTTGAGATATGGACAACCTAGCCTCTCTCCCATAAACAAGCACAAAGGGAGAATTACCAATTTATTTCTTAGGGGTTATCCTATCTACCCCTAAGATTTTATTCAACTTGTTGTGCCATGGTCTTTGATTGTTCTCCAATCTCCTCTTGATGATCTTGATGCAATTCTTATTAGTAGACTCAGCGAATCCATTTCCTTGAGGGTAATAATTAGATGAGGTACTCCAGAAAACTCCATTCCTATTTTCTCAATCAAAATTTTTAGCACTTATGAAAGCAAGTGCATTATCGAAAATGATAACATGGGGAACTCTAAACCTTGTTATAATGCCCTCATAGAACTCAAGGATTGCTTTTTTATTTAGCTCCTTCAAAGCAATAGACTCTATCCACCTTGTGAAGTAGTCAGTAGTAGTCAATAACCATTTGTGCCCACCACTTGATGGAGGGTTGATCATACCAATGAAATCAAGGCCTCATTGCATGAAAGGCTACTCTAATTGAGTAGGATTCAATGAAAGGGATACAAGATTCTGTTTACCCACAAAGAAGACACATTGAGGACACCTTTTAGCCTAGTGGTAACAGTCCTTAAAAAGACTAGGCCAATAGTAACCAACCCTCATTATCTTTACAAATATTGTCTTAGGAGAGAAATGACCTCCATCTATACCATTGTGAAACTTTTCTAGTGTCATATTGAACTAATCACTATTAACACACCTCAATGGCACACCATTCATGCCTTTTCTAAAGAGAACGCCATCTACAAGGTAGTAAGGAATGATCTGCAATCTAAAATATCTCCTTTGAGACTTGTTCAACCCATTGCGGCACTCACCATTTTGAAGAAAACTAATGATGTCTTGTGTCCAACTTTGAACCTGTATGTGATCAACTAGCTGGGGTTGAACTTGGTTAATCAAGACTTCCTCTTTTGGCTCTTAGAAATCTAAAGCTAAATGCTCACATAACCCTTTTCCTCTTACCAAAATTGTAACCTTATTATCCACATCATGCTCCATCACCTTTGTAATCCACCCATCTCTCTTTTCATTAAGGTTTTTTCTTAGGAGAAACTCCTTGGTGCTAGGATGAGAAACCATGACATGTATCTTATTGTTTGAAACCATGTGTCTAAATTTATTCAATCCTCTTATCATTTTTAGAGCTTGCTTTTCAACAAATATATATCAGACCTCATAATATTCTAATCCTTGGATGAAGAATGTAATTGGTTGTTCTACATCTTCATCATTCTTTTGCATAAGCATAGTTGAGATCGTATCAAGGTTAGCAAAGGCATAGAGTATGAAATATTTGGCAAAGTTTGGGTTCAAGAGAGTAGGATATTTTTCAATTGCTTGATTGTTTTCCTCAAAGCTACTCTTAACTTCCTTTCTCCAAATAAAAGATTGGTCCTTCTTGAGCATGGTTGTGATAGGCTTTACCACAGTTGTAAAGCCTGAAATAAACCTTCTTACAAATTTTATTTTTTCTAATAATCTTTTCAAACCTTTCTTTTGTTGAGGCAAAGACAATCGTAGAATAGCCTCAATCCTCTCGGGGTCAATCAACAAGGCCTTCTTTTGAAACAATATGGCCCAATAGTTTACCTTCATGGACAACAAAGATGCACTTTTTTGGATTAAGGGATATTTCATACTCCCTATACTTCTCAAACACCTACCTTAGATGTTCCATATTATTAGTAACACAATTTGAGAAAATAGTTATATCATCAAGGTACACAAGCAAAAACTTATTGATCAAACCTTTAAAATATATGTCGATTGCCCTTTAAAATGTAGCTCTAGCATTGGATAAACCAAAAGGCATATTCCTATAGGAAAAGGTCCCCTATTTTATAGTGAAGGATATATTGACTTTATCCTCTTCATTAAATAGTATTTGATTGTAACCTAAATAACCATCAAGAAGTGAGAAGCGTTGAGAACCTGAAATAACTTGCAGATTTGTTCCATGGAAGGTAGTGGATAATGATCCTTGAGAGACACTATATTAAAATCTCAAAAATCCACACAAAGTCTGACATCTACATTCTTATTTTAGATAGATACAATATTAGACACCCAAGTTGAGTGTTCGATAGGAAAGATAATCCTAGAATTAATCAACTTGGTTAGCTCTTTCTTCATGAGTTTCTCTATCTTGGGATTGTTAGGCCTTTGATTTTGATTGATTGATTTAGATTTAGGTTGAAAATAAATGGTTTGATTAGATAAACTTGATCAAAACCCTTCAAATATCTATATTCTCAAACAAAGATGTCATGGAACTCTTTACATAATTCAATAAAGGCCTACCTCTCAGACAAAGAACATACCTTACCAATTTTTAGGAACTTGTCCTTGTAAATCATGACTCTCTCATAGTTCTCTTCTTTTCTTGACATGCTCACTCTTTATTCCTTATTTTGATCATATTCATTTTAAAAACTCTCCAAAATAATAAACCCCTTAGGTATCTTGTTTGTCTTTAGCTAAATTACTTATTCTTCATAGTAATTAAATAGTCTCTTTTGGTTCTTTGAGGAGAGTCCTGCCATATTTTATAAGAAGTGTGTAATGTATTCATCACTTTCAAAAACTTTAAATGACACTTGATTATATGGAATAGAAGGCCTTACAATGACCTTGATATGGTATTGATCTTTCTCTTTTCCTACATCAGCAACTGCATCAAATTGTGCTCCTATTGCAACTAATTTATTAGCATGCTTATTTGAATCCCTTGGTATTGGCTGTATGTTGAAGGCATCAAAATATTAAATTAGGTCCCATACCCTATGTTTGTAGGATTTAAGCAAGGGATTCTTGGATACAACTTGATTTCTCACTTGATGGATCCCCATAAACATTCAAATTCTTGATCCCTCTCTTCTTTGCCCATTGGAGGCCATGAATTAGGCCTTCATATTCTACCACATTTCAGGTGCATCTAAAGTGGAATATATATGAGGATTAGGCTTGATTATTTGATGGAAAAACTAACATAATTCCATCTCCTACACCTACTTTGCTTCTTGAGCCATCAAATTTTTTTTCTCATATTCCATCAATTTCATGGTCTTCGTTAGTGAGCGAAGGGATCAAAACATCTTTTTCATGTATACAATAAACTCCAAAATCAATTTTTTCTATGAAATTATATGGATCAAGTCCATGTGTTTTAGTGATGTACTTATCAAGGAAACTATCATAAATACCTTTAAGGGGGGAGGATGCTTCACCATCCATGACACCTTCTTCTTCTTTATTGATTAGATAACATTGATTTGAACTTGTCTCCATGTATAGCTCAATATGAAACCTTGATAATAGCTAAGTCCTTATATTCACCTTGGTTCCATATCTTATCTTAAAAGCTAGAAAAGACCAGCTAATAGAAAGGTATGCTCCTATCTTAGATGTGAAGTACCTTGACAAGCAAATAGCAAAATGGGTTGGAAAGTCTACCATCAAAATGTCTTATATAATGTGGAAACTTGGGGAGCCATGTAGAAATATTTTCAGACCTCTGACTAATCCCACTATTTTGGTTGGAGTCCCATCAAGATACAACATAACCTTACTATGTGGTTCATACTTCAATTCCAATTTATTAGCCACTACCTTAGGCTTGACAGTGGTACTAGCTCCACTATCTACAATACAATTGTGAACCAATTTGTCTCCCATAATGAGTGTGAGGTAGAAAGGTGGAGGATTTTCAAATTTGGTGGAGGGCTCTAAGACATGATTTGGAGAATTGGTGAGGACCACACTATTGTGTTTTGAATTTTGAGGGGTTACATGAATGTTTGCAAGTTATTCTTGTAAGATCTCCTTTTGGCCAAGCGTACGCAAGACTTCCTAAAGAGATATGCTTCTCTTGGTATTCTTCAAAGAATCAATAATGTTTAGAGGGGATGTATTCACTCTTTCTCACATTCTTGAAGGTAGTGAGGGATTATGAACCTATTGTATTGTAGGCTTGAAAACCCTACTTGCATTTTGACTTTGTTGAGGAGCATGACTGGTAGTAGGTATTGAACTAAGATTCACACTTTGTGGCCTTGGAGAGGCTCACCTCAAGTCATATGTACACCTAGAACATCTCTTAGAGCTCTCTTATTGGCTCTTGTGTTGGCTATAATTGATGTGCTTTGATTTAACACATAATCATCTTTAGCTCAAACGTTCATCATACGTACACTTTGACTACTACCTTTTCCACGAATATTCCTTTGACTGAGTTAACTTCTTCTGATGTCATGTAATGAGTAGTTTCTTCTTTTACCACCAAAGCTTGGTTGTCTTCTCCACCATCATGCATAAACTGACCTTGAGGTTGTCCCCATTGGTCCAAATAATCTTCCCCTTGGACTAGGTTAGCATGCACTAGAATAACAACCTTCATGGAAGGAGTGGAATTAAGATTATAGGCATTAGGCTACCTATTGAAACCTTGTTGACCTTATCTTCTTCCTTGGTAGTTGTAATGGGGTGGAACAGTATAGCCTTGTTGAGGATAGTATTGGTGGTTAGGTGGAGCATTTGCGTAAAATTGAGCTTGCTTGAGCTGAGCTTGTAATGACCAAATTTCCTCATCTTTGTCCATAGCATTATCCACCTTCTTGAGAAAGGCTCTTGGCTTGACATTGGTGTTAGGAAATTCTGTTACGCTTGGATCTTCAACTGAACTATGAGACAATAAAGGCATAAAAACTCTTAGAGGTAGTTTTCAACCCTGTATCAAGCTATTCTCAGCTTCAATATCTATCTCATAAGCATTTGGTAGAGTGAATATTCTAATTAAATGTAACATCACTGCCACATCAGTACCAATACCCTTGAGATAAGTGGGGAAAACAAAGTTTGGAGGAGGTCTCATGATAGGTGCTAACCTATGCCAAGTCTATTAAAATATTTCATTAAAATCTCCCATAGATTCATTAGGACCTCTCTTTATCACATTTAGCTGATGGATCAACAAAGTATGGCCATTATTATTCTCAAATCTAGTTACCAACAATTCCTCAAAGCCATCCGAACTTGTAATGCAACCACCTTCCAAAATCATATGCAAGTTAAGTGCCTTGCCTTTTAGAGACATAACAAGCAATCTAATGGCTATGTTGGCTCAGGTGACACTGTGGAAGTTAAAAAAATTTGAAATATCTCTAATATGCTCATATGGGGTAATAGGACCCTCTCCATTGAAACCAAGGAGACTTTTGGTAGCATTGGGAGGAATAGTGTCATATGCAGGAAGGTCAATTGGATTTTGGGTGTTGAAGGTTGGGAAAGGTTGCTACCTTTCCATTTATCTTCTTTCCTCTTGATCTCCTATTTCTCTAACTTACTTAGCTTCTTCTTCTTCTTCTCCAAAACCTCCTTTCTAAGGATCTCTAAGTGTTGGGAATGGTTCAGGGCATTGTTTTTCAAGAAGAGCTTCAACTAAAGGGGCTTGATTAGAAGTCCTAGATTACCTAGTGAGAACCATGAAGTATAATATGGAAAACTTGATCTAAAGCCATAGATTCTCAACTTTTAGAGTCCCTAAATAATTGATTAAGAATATTTCTACAACCTTAGGCTTGTCAAGACTAGCATTCACCTTGACATGTCAATAATTCATCCCACCGGGCATGCCAAAAATTTTGTCTTCAAATCTTGCATCCTAGAAGAGAGTGTTCAATACTCTTCTAGATTTTGGAAATGTTAGAATATTTCCAATTATGTGGGTATACCTATAGGGGAAATGAACCTCTAGATTTAAAGGGCTAGCTCCCTGAATGTATCTTTGTAAAACAACCTCTATTTAATCCAATTTGATTGGAGGGAAAAAATTTAAAAATTGCATAAAGAAAATATATTCTAAGAATGGTGATGCACCAAGATTATCTTCCACATGAATACCATACCCTAGAACACGATATAACAAAATACATAGACTATTTTCAACGTCTAAAGATTCTAACACAAATATTTTAGTATAGAGGAAAGATGTTTGAAATGATGCAAGGTAAATGAACTGAAAGACAACCTATACATTCCAAGAATAGTTATACACATGCAAAAATTCAAGACACTTGGATGCACTCTATATGACCTATTAGACTTAGAACCCTTGCTCAGGTATAAAGGACAAAGGAAAGAAGGATGAAAACCATCACTTGTTGTGACTAACATCAGTTACACCCTCAGGTAATTGCTTAGAACTTCAAAGAAAATAGACTTTTACTAATACTTAAAGGCAAGATATCATTCTAGCAGGGCTTCATCATACTCTGTGTGCTCTCTTCTTACACTAGCCCAAGGGATATATTTATAGTAGAGAAGAAGAGAGAGGAGGCCTTTGGTGCCAAGAAAAAGAATCAATCTGTTAAAAGTCTCCATCTTCAGCTGCAACCATCTTTGCAAATGATGCTCATCAGGACATGTGATTGATCCATTTCACCTCCCTTGATGACTCTTGGCCTGATCTCTCAAAGATGCTTCTCCAATTATTGCACTAGTAGAAACAGATATCTTCAAGCTGAGTGATGGCATTAATTGATTATGCAAATGAGAGTCCACTTGCTACAAATTTATCTTGATGCATAACTACTTCTCACTAGTTTGTTGAGGTGTGCAATGGTATGGAGAAGAGTCATTTCATTCCGTTTAGCCTTGGAGAGGCATCACTTGGAGCCTACGTGTATGCCTTCATGGCATTTGTCAGAACCCTATGAAAACTCATTCCAACAAGCTCCTCATCCTTTTGCTCCTTTTAATTGGCCATCACAAAATTATGTGAATCGTGACCTGGTCAACAGTGAGATGAACCCTCTGATGGGATCTAGCATATGAAGAACATGAGCCCTTGGATCTTCTTTGAATGAGTAAGTCAGGTTCATAAGCCCAATTTACTCTTACTTATAAAACATTATAAGTTAAGTAATTTAGAAAGCCCGATTAGCTCTTTGTTAGATGAAGAGCCATGAGCCTTCGGATCTAAATGAGTGATTAAGCGAGGACCTTTGATCTACCTGGGACCCATTGTTTTGAATGCCAATGGCTAGTCCATGACCCTGAAGTTGATCGCTGTGCAACTATCACTCTATTGGGACTATTCTTTTAGATTTTTTTTGAAGGACACTTTTGAAAGTGTCCCTTCGGACCCTTCTCTTTTCTCCCTTCAAAACCATCCTTCTATAGACTTTCTGAACTATAGACTTTCCAAAACCATCTTTCTACAGACTTTTTGAAACCATCTTTCAATGAACTTTATGGATTGCTCAAACATGCCCTTTCTACAGACTCTGTAGGTGTCCCTTTTCTTCGAAACCATCTTTCTACAAACTCTGTAGGTGTCCCTTTCCTTTGAAACCATCTTTCAATGGACTTCTACAAGTGTCCATTTTTTTCGAACACATCTTTCTACGGACTTTTGCAAGTGTCTTTCTATGGACTTTCCGAAAATGTCCCTTTGGACTTTTTAAAATGTCCCTTCGCACTTTCTTCGAAAGAATTCCTTTAAGACTTGGGACTAGAAAAAACCTGAAAAAACTTTGTCGAAAAAAATAACACATTAAGAATGCTAACCAAAAAGGACTTTCGAAAAGAAAAAGGCTTGACATTTTTACAGAGAAAAATAAACAAATAAAATACTACACTTAACCAAAATAAAAAATGCAAAACATGAGATTGAAAATTGACTAGCAATTATCACATAATTATAACTAACAAAATAAAATACAATAATATTATAAATTACATAAAAAGTTTTTATGATAATTATAAAATTATTCTCTACCAATTTTATTTGCATAGTAAATTTATGTGTAGAGGTACCCTCACTGATTATATGAGATTGGAAACTAAAATAACATAAAATTTCAATAAACTAAAAACATTTCAAATCTAAAATGCATATTAATTTTATGAATATTATTATTAATGTACGAAGAAAGAAAAATATATATTAAAAATGTATATAAAATTGTTTTGGAGTTTAAATAAAATTGAAAAATATGTTAAAAGTAAATGGTGATTGATTCACAAAAAGTTCATCCAAAATCAATTTTTGCTGTTAACAAAATTTGACACATGATAAAGGATGAGATTTCACTTGAGAAGAGATACATCTACACGCAAACTCGTTTTATGAATATTATTATCATTATTATTATTGTACGAAGAAAATAAAATATATATAAAATTGTTTTGGAGTTTAAATAAAATTGAAAAATATGTTAAAAGTGAATGGTTATTGATTTAATTGATGAAATTGGTTGGTTCACAAAAAACTCATCCCGAATCAATTCTTGCTACTAACAAAACTTGACACATGATAAAAGATGAAATTTCGCTTAAAAAGAGATACATCTACACACAACCTCGTTTATTGACAGAACATCTACTCATACAGCATCAAATGGTCGACGCAACCGTCAGATAAAACCTCATTGTGACGTATCCGTGACCATCTGTCAAAATAATGTCGTTCCCATACAGATAAAACAAAATTTTAAAAGAAATTCCAGAGAGCTTCTAGATCAATCCTCCGCAATT